>SNQJ01S0034254.1:135164-148239 GCA_010110895.2 Picea sitchensis | reverse complement strand
AATTAGAAAGTTCTCCATTTAAATATTCCTCCTTGACTTTGTCACTTTTCTTTATCACTTTGTCACTTTGCAGAACCTTAACCTTAGATAGTTGTACCCCTATGCCCTCTAATTTCCTTGCCATCCTAGTCTTGTCTACCTTGCCCTTGGTTGTCGTGCCTTGCCCAGGTGTGTTGCACCGCCTTAAGTCTCATTTAATTTCTGTAATGTTTAATTTTCGGCACATGTCTCCTCTTGCGTTGGGCAACAATTCTCCCTAAATTACTCCCGGTAGCCAGTAATTTTCGTAAGCCAAACAATCTAGTATTAATGCCCGAGACATTACCCTTACCTGGAAGTGAATGGTCTTAAACACCTTTCATTGCTACTTTTTTAATGCCAGGATATTACTCTTGATAAATTCCAGGTCGTATTGTTATCTACGCTCTAGAATTAATTACCTAGCTTTCGCTTTATTATAATGCCTCGATTATTTTACTATTTATTTAATGACAACATTTAGTATTTAGACTGTTACCTTTGTATCAAAAATCTATGATTTATTGGAGTGTGTTTAGGAACATTTTAGAGGTGGCCCTACCAGTTGTATTAATGATATAAGGTGAATGGTGAGTAAGAATATGAGGGCATATTCTTAACCTTGCTAAGTGGGCTGAGTAGGATGTCTTGATATTAGATTATGGCTAAGATATAATTTATGCAAGCTGGTGTGATTAATTAATGATCCATTATATCCTTGAATAAGTGGCCAAGGTAAAAGTTCAAATGATTTTAGGACCCTTTTAACAATGAATTACCTTCAAGGCATACTATAATAGTATAGTGAGAAATTTAATGAGATATTATGGTTCACTAAGGCCTTTGCCTTAATATAGATAACCTGGTTATTTGCTATATCAATGGTTATATTATTGTCTTGTTAATTGCTTTATTTGCTATATTAGTTTCCAATGTCTTATATTTTGATTAAATGTATTACCTTCAATGCAATATTGTAATAGTAGTAACGAGTTAGTAATGATGAACTATTGTAAAATTCTTTAATGTAGATAACTAGGTTGTTGCAAATCTTGATGGTTATGTTATTGTCTTTAGCTTAGAAGGCTTGGTTTGTTGTGTCGGGCGGGTTGTAGACGCCTCCATGTTCCTCAGAACAGTCGCCAGCCCTGAGACCTTAAATGGTTCAAATCGATGGGAACCTGGGCTTGAGCATTGCTTATGTGTCTTGGAGGTCCTAACCATTGCAGGGTAGGACGGATGGGTAGTCAGTCTTATTTATTTGTCGATTAATTGTCGTTCACTGCATGCAGATACTTGATGTGTGTTTTAGGTAGTCAAGTTGTGTTCTTCGTGGTTTGTGTATTGTTCGTCGTCGGGTGGTGACACAGAGTCGAAAGTGTTTTTGACCCTTGTACACATGCGCACAAACAATATAAGAAGAAAAAAAAAATATTGTATTGGTTATAAGAGGTTCGTCGTTGTAACGAGGAGGTTCGGAAGTTGAAGGAAAAATAGGTGCAAAGACTGTCATGTGGCACACCTAGGGGTTGACACGTGGTATACTTAGAGATGACACATGGATGTCTGGATCATAATGTGGAACTGTATATATGGTGATGTGGAATATGACTATTTAGTTGATGTGGTAAGGCATGGTGATGACACACGACAAGATTGAGTGCTAACACATAGCAAGGTTTGAGAACCCCACATGGAACTTCTAGAATGTTGGAAACCATAAACTGTATATAATTTAAATAATAATGATCTCATATATTATTTAAAAAAAATGGAAGTCATGAACCATATAAAATATTTATCCATGTAAAGAGGTGATCTCAAGATTTTGTGGGATTTCAACCATGATTTTCTCTACTAAACTCCAAAATTTTAACCATCAAATAAACATATAATAATCCAAATATATGTTTGGGATTTGGGTCAAACGAATATGGTATAATTATATTCCTTGGATGGAATGGAAACAAATTGATGACACAAGGTTTGGATAACATTATTATTATTCTTACAATCAAATAATTATTTGAAATAACCATGACCATTATACCTTTCAGGGATGTATTTAGTGTAGATTTGACGAGGATAAATTAAATTAGCTTGTCCTTCGAGGTGCTCATATCTCTTTGGAGATAACTTGAAATCATTGTCACCATCATGGTGTGATGTTCCATCACCGTGTGAGCATTCTTTCTGCACTAATTTAGACTCGTCGCTTGAAGAATTTCTTGCCTCCGTTGTTTTGGATCATTTTCCAACTTTCTCTTCGCCATAACCCAATCTTTCATAATGAGGTCTTTCTACTACTTATATGGAATAAACTATACCTTGGCCATTAACTCTAATGAATTTTCCTTCATATCCCATTTTCATTATAAATTTCAACCCAACACCTTTAGTGTTCTTTTGAAATGCACCAAAATAATCATCTTGATGGGAAGAATGTGAAATTGAAGAATCATTTCTACTGTATAACTCAAAGATAGTTTCTGGAATTAGAACGAAGGATGGTTTCTTTAATCCTTTCTCACTTAGAGAATTTACCAAATCCTCCCTCATGGCTTCTAACTGAAGTTGCAACTTTCACTTCTCATATATTGATATGTGCAACAACCTTCTCAACTCAACATCCTCTTCCTGATTACTCTTGTTTGATCTCTTCAATCTCTTGAAGATATTATATCTTCAATGATTTTCCGATGGTTGTCCTTTTACAACTTTATATTCAAACTGCAATAAATAGTGACTAACACAACCTTCTCTTATACCACTTGATCTAAAGCTGGGCACTTAAATTCTTTGTAACACCAACTTCAAATTTCTTAATTTACTTTAGTCTCCATAATCATAACTTGATGCAGTTTAGAAAAGATTAATTTATGGAAATAAATAGGATAATCAATAATGAGACAAGGGAGAACTAAATTAATAACGAAGTTCACCCATATTGGGATACATCTCTGGGTATTCTCCAAAGAAAAAATATTTTTTTATTTTTTCTCCCAAATAAGGAATGATTCTCCTTTACAAATGGTATACAATCCTCTCCCAATATGGGGCTAAAATTATCTCCCAATCCATGGATGAAATGGTCCTCCAATGTACGGTTGATTCTCTCATTTACATATGTTGAAGACTTGTACCAAGTGGGGCTCAATTCTCCCTATGAATGGGCCTAAAAAATTTCCCAATTAAGGGGATCAATTCTCCACCCTCATTTTTCCACCATTTTTCTTACAAATTCATTTATCCAAAATTATACGTAGGGAAGAAATTCTACATATAAAGTAATTACAGCAACAATTCTTTACCAAATGAACAATGTCATACAATGGTGAAATACCTTTTTTATATAACAAAGGGTCGATGGTTCAATATTGTTCGATCCAATTTTTATGGTCATCAAATATTTAGTCAATCAAAATTAATATGGTATATTAAACCATATAATATATGGTCTAACAAATCAAAATTTAATAATAACCAATTAATATTTAAATAACTATATATAATATATATGGTATATTATATAAAATTTTATTTGTTTCCATGCCATATAAGGAATATAATTCTACCATAGTTTTCAGACCCATATACACAGATTATTATATGGTTATTTGATGGTTAATTTTTTTGAGTTTAGTAGAGAAAATTGTGGTTCAAATCCCACAAAATCCTCATATCGCCTCTTTACATGGATAAATATTTTATATGGTTCATGACTTCCATTTTATTTAAATAATATGTGAGATCATTATTATTTAAGTAATATAAGGTTTATGGTTTCTAACATTCTAGAAGGTCCACATGGCATTCTCAAAATTTTCCATTTGTAATCACCAGATCTTTCCGCGATGTATCAATACCATACCTTACCATGTCAAATGCATAGTTAGTTGCCACATCACTAACCATATAATTCCGCATCATTATCCAGATAGCCATGTGTCAATATCTACGTATGACATGTATGAATCCCTCGGTGTGCCATTTGGGAGTCCCTACACATTTTTTACATTCAAATTACGAAGACCATAACTTTTTGCATATGATGTTCGTTTGAGCCCGTTCAACCGTCATTGGAAATATTTCAATGAGCTTTATGTCATGGAGCAATTTTCATCATAATTTGAGACAATCAATTTTTCTTTGTTACAAAGATCCTTTTGGATCACCTTCGAAATGTCGTTTATGGTGTTTTAACATGTCCTTGTTATCCCAATATCCATAGAATATTCCTTTAGGACATAAGGCATGGGTTTCCTCTCTTTATCATGAGTAAGTACCCAAGACCCATACCTAGTTCTCAGAATCTCCTAATGATTCCCATATCACCACTTGAAGTAAAATGATCCCCTCAAGAGGTCACCTATGGTGGTTTGAGGTGTTATTCATGACCCTTAAGGCATACAATATGCATAAAACCTCAATGGTTGGGTGTGGTGTTTTGGGGCAGTGTGCTTGGTCATATATCCCTAGAATATTCGTACATTGGATAAGGAATGGATTTCCTGTGATGATATCATTTCCTTAAGACCCATATATAATGCTCAAAACGTTGTGAGGTCACTAACATCATTTCTTAGAGGCCAAGGATACCCTTTAGAGTTTATGTGTGGTGCTTCAAGGAATTATTCATGGCTCTTCATGTCTAAAATATTTATTTATGACCCAATGCATGACCTTCTTACCTACATCATTTCCAGGGCCCTCAGACTCATACCTACTTCTCAAAATCACCTATTGGAACCAATATACCCAATCATATGCCAATGATACCCTTAACATCCTATGTGTGGTTGTTAGAGGAATCCTTGTTTACCTTGGATGGATATAATCTTCCTTTAGGGCCTAAAGTTCATGTTTCCTCCCCTGACCATGTCTAGGGCTTAGAGACCCATGTTTGATGCAAAATGTTTAGACCTGGATCGCTAAAATATTTCTTTAGGGCCTTGGGATTGGGTTTCCTACCCCAACCATGTTCAAGGAACCATGACCCAAATCTAGTACTAAAAACCTTCCAATAGAGTTCATATCCCATATTAAAGGATAGAGATCCCAAAGAAAGGTACTTTTTGTTTTCTCAAGTCCTCATTCATGTCTCGTCATTGTTATAACCTACCTTTAGGGATCGATGCTTGATTTCCATCCCCCAACCATGGTCAATAAAATGAGTCTCATACCTAGAGTTCAAAACCTTCTAATATTTCCCATATCCCAACTATGAGGGAGATGATACTCTCATGACATTACGTGAGGTGGTTAGAGGTGTTTTTCTTGGAGTTGAATATATGAAATCTTACTTTATGTCATAAGGATATAATTTCCTCCCTTGACTATGTCTAATTTTCCACATCCTATACTTGGTTCTCAAAACCTTCTAATGGTGTCTATATTGCAACTCAAAGGAAAAATATCCCATAGGGATATCATCTATGGTGGTTTGAGGACTCACTGGTTGATCTTGAGTTGTGAAAGCTACATTTTGGGAATAATGAGCAATTTGTATCACTTGAACTTGGTCCCAACCTTCATATCATTACCTTCTTCTCTGAAAACCCTATTGGTGCCAATATTCCCACTAAGAGGAAAAGAATACTTAGGAGGTCAAGTGTGTGGGTTGAAGGTGTTTTTTTTTTCCCTCAATAGATCAAATCTTCCTTAAAGGACTAAATCATATGTTTCTTCCTAGCACCATTTTGAGGAACCATCAACCTATAACTTATGCTAAAAAATTGTAATGGTGCACATAGCTCAACTTGGAGACTAAATATCCCCTTCAAAGATCATGTGTTTTTATTTTTCCTCAATTCCTATAATATGTATTTATGGTGTAAGCCTTGGATTCCCCCCCCCCTCCCTGCCTCGAACCATATTTATCACCTTGATACCCATACCTAATTCTAAAAACTTCATAATATTATCAATATCCCCACTTAGATTGTAAGGATGTGCTTAATAGGTCATGTGTAGTGGATCAAGGTGTCATTATTGAACCTTCATGCTTTTAATAATATATTATGGTGTAATACCTAGGTTTCCCTTCAAATATTTCTAGGGCCTAAGGAATCATGTGCCTAGTATAAAAAATCCTTTTATAACAACCATATCCCTAGTCAAACAAAGTGTTAACCTTGAAAGGTAGATTGTTGTGGTCTGAGGTGTTTTTCATAGCCATGTATTCCAAAACGATTACCTTAGGGTCGAATAACCATTTTTCCTCCCATGACCATGTCGAGGACCTCTATAATCATAGATAGTGCTCAAAATATTGTAATAATTCCCATATCCCTACTTGGATGAGAAGGATGACCTCAAGATTTTAAGTGTGGTGGTTTGAGGTGTCGGTGTGAGACCTTGATACTTGAAGAAATTTTTATGGCCTAAGGCCCAAGTTTCGTTCCCTTACCCTACCAAGGAACCTAATACCCATATGTAATTATCAAATATTCTAATGTCATTTAATGGAAAGTCATTATATCATTGATATTACAAGGCCTTGCATTTATGCAGAGTATGAGGGTCTTAACATAATCAAGCAATGCTTATTTTGTTAGATTGAATATATCAGTTTGCATTAGTGTAGCATATAACATTTTATCACCTTAACCATTTTTAAAATAAGTTATATGTCGCACTAGAACAAACCGATATCTATAATTAAAGAGACAAAAAAAAAACATTGTTTGATTATGTAAGACCCTTGTACCCTACACAAATGCAATGCCTTGTAATTTTAAGGATACAATGAGTTTTATAATTTAAAAAAATATAAAATTAACTTTATAAATTTTGAAAAGATATACCTACACAAGAACAATGTGTTCTCTACAATTATATAATTTTTTTTAAGGAAATTCCATCTTTTAGGTACTCAACACCTACATGAACGAAAACAAATGAATTGTATTTTGCATGAAAAATAACATTAAAAAATTCTACTAATAAAAATTTTAAAATTCAGAAAGATAATTCAATTTCCTACATTTCATATGTTTACACCATATTCAAATTCATTTTGAAAGTACCTCCAATTGTTCATCCAAGTTAATATATTGTTTTTTTTCCATGTTTGCATTTTCACTAAAACATCACGAGAGACCATATTTAGCTTGCACCCACACATATGTCTATTGGATTGTGATATCACTATATCAAGTTGTATCAAAGGAATTATAATATTGAGGGAGATAACAATTCTAATGAAAAAGAGTGGAGTTGGGTAGAATTGTTACCATGAGAAGAGGAGTGATTCTATGAAAAAACAATTGTATCCAAAGAGGAAAAGTGTAGATTAATCCAACAAGGTGTGATGTTGGATATAGTTATATAACGAGTAATAGAAGCAAGTGTCCAATGGTGGGATTGGATAGAAATTAAAAGAGAATATGTGAATCAAAAATTTAAATCCATTGGGTAGAGGTCATGGAGAATAATATATTGAAAAAGATGGAATGGATGGGAGAAAAGAAATTGTAGTAATATTTAAAACGATGAGGAAAAAAATGGAATCCATAGAATTGACTTGCGGAGAATACTTGTAAATGTGGTAAGTACTTGCATAAGAGATCTATCTAGCAGAAGAAGGAACGCGACTTTGAAAGTTAAGAAGACAAGATAAAATTTTGAGAGAAAAGAATGAGAATTGTATTAACCAAATGAGATAAATGATAGAATAAAAGTGATATACATTGTATATCTCAACTAATGTGCCATAGTGGTGTTATATATAGATCTGGACACACTCAGGAAGTTATGAGAGTTAACTGCCATCTAGTCCTAGTCAACTAGTCATGCGTTCTTCAATTGACTGGATAAACCAGAGTGAAATGAGGAGGATATCAATCATGCACAAGGAATGTGCCTTCTTGGTGATGATCCCAAGGTAAGTGCGTATTAATTATGATGATGCCAAGGTAGGTGTACATTATTGGTGATGATTGTGATGTTACTTGGTGATAAAACCAAAGTTACCCTAAATGACTACACTCTTCTAGTCAACAAAATAAAATATTCTCTTAGAATGTAGGAGAGGTTCCTAAAAAGTAGAAGACCCTCAATAATGACTAATAAAAAAATAAAAATAAGGAAAAAAAATTCCTAGGTGTGTGTAATATATCCAATGCCCTTGTTGAACACTACTATGGGGTAATGAGGAATGGGTTCTGGCAACAAAGGCCATTTTAGGTACCTATGAATAATGAAAATAATGAACATTGAAATAAAGTGAGGAAAAATGGAAAACCTCATGGGAACCCCCCACAAAAAAAAAAAATACAATCTATGAAAAGAAGAGAAAAAAAAGTGAGATCCACCATGTGGTAGGTAGAGAGTCTCCAAAACCAAGAAAAGATGACAAGTCAATGAAGCATGATTTGATGATGAAAAATCATAATATGCTTCAATGAGTGTGCTGAATATGAAATGTTGTAGAAGATACTAGTTGAAAACAATAATATTTTTCCAGACATTAAGGCGCTAGTCTACACCAAGATGGTTGGGCTAGTTATAGTGCTTCCAAAACATAGAAGAAAACACCATAAAAGTCATCAAAATAGTGGTGAATGGAGATGTAAAGACGTCATAATCATCCAAGTCCAGAAAAATGAGAATGGTTCACATGTATCGTTGATGAAACACATCTGTAAGATGTCCTCAAATAGTGGCTCAAATGATTCCATGAACAGTCATCAAGACAACACCAAACAATCCTCGAAGTTGGTACCTTTCCAAGATGTTGTCGTATGCACCTCTTCATCAATGATTTGAGAGAAGAGGAACCAACAAAAGGCCATGGATAGCTGAAAGGAATACAATGTTGTCTTCGCTCATGATGTTGAGGATGTAGACCCTGAAGCTGGCGTTGAAGAGACTATTATTGCTAAAAAATATGATGTTAGTGTGGAAGAGCCTGATACTGACAAATCTGATGTTGAAGTTGGTTCTGAATATGGATGTAAACGATCCAAAGTTGTATAAATAAGAGGTGTCGGTGGTGGTTTTTGAAAATCAGCAATAGAAGATTAATCCTATGTGATGGACTCTTGTGCTGGCATAAATTGAGGTTGGATGATAGAAATATAGAGACAAATTGCTACTGGCAATGAAATCTAAACAAAACCAAGTCTCCCTTTTGCTAGTCTCATCACAAGCTAAATGGGATGTACAATCCCCTATCCATTCTTACCATGGACACCACTAGTGTATCCCATTTGATGCACCAATTTTGACCCAAAACCAAGAGTGTGAAACTCAAAATTTGGTGATGGAAGCTCAATATTCATCAAGAATGCAAAAGTGACATTAGAAGCAAGAGATTGTTGCATATATTTCTGCAAACAAGAAATAATATATTTCTTCTCCTTTAAGTCAACCAAATAAGGTTCACTGAGAAGACTAAATTTCTCCTCCATATCATTAATGTGGGTGGTCCAAGTATCAACTTGATCTTGATGCTTCTCCATTAGACTCCAAATGAGTTCATAACATGTGGAATAATAGGTACACATGTTTTGAAGAAAAACCTTGGATCTCTCTTGTTCACCTCGAAGTTTTCTAACTTCTTTGACAAGTATTAGATTAAGACTCCGAAGGGTTGATATAAATCCATCTTTGTCCTCTATTACAATGATTCTCTACCAATGAATGATATTATTGAGATATTCATGTCAAAGTAACAATCTGAGGTTATGTTGATTTGTTGCATGCAACTATAGATATGATAAAAACATTGTATCTCATAAATTACGATGTGGGTATTGGATATTTTTGGTGAGAATGAGCATCCATATGCACTATATCTCTCTACAAAAAATAAGATCAACCTAGATTGTGGATTTTGAGACATCATTAATGGATCCATGGCAACTATATATCTGATAAAAAACTTTATCTTCAAAACTACGACATGAGTATTGGAGACTTTTGGTTAGCGTGACCATGCTTATGTAATTCTTCTCTGTAGCAAGAACCATATTTACCCATATCATGGATTTCGAGATATGGTTGATGGATCTTTGGCATGTTCATCTTGGAGAGAATGTGAGGCATACAAAAAAATTCCAGTGAGTAATCCATCTTTCATGATTTTTTGTTTCGTCATTGGTACCTGCAAAAGAGTACTGGTGATGATCCTTGCTAATGAAATGTGGGCTCTGATACCATGTAAATGTGGTGAGTACTTGAAAAATATATCTAGCTATAAGAATAATGAACACATCTTGCAAAGGTGAGAAGATGAGAGAAAAATTGAAGAGAAAAGAATGAGAGTTGTATTAACTGAATGAAAGAAATGATACAATAAAAGTGGTATACTCTATATATCTCAAATAATGCGCCATACTGGTGGTATAGAGAGATATGGACACACTCAGGAAGTTATGGGAGTTAACTACCACCTAGTGCTAGTCAACTAGTCATGCACTCTTTAGTTAACTGGACATACCAGAGTGAAATGAGGAGGAGATCAAACATGCACAAGGAATGTGCCTTATTGGTGATGATCCCAAGGTAAGTGTGTAGTATTATTGATGATATCTAGGTTACTTGGTGATAAAACCAAATTTACCCTGAATGACTCCACTCCACTAGCCAAGTGAAGAGAATATTCTCCTAGAATGTAGGAGAGGTTCCCAAAAAATAGGAGACCCTAAATAATGATTAATAAACATAGGAAAATAGGTAAAAACATATACTTGGTGTGTGTAATATCTCCAACATAGCTAAGGTGAGAGTGATGTGAAATATGTAGAGATAATGTAGTAGCACCAAATATAGATGGAGATGCCAAAATTTTGTGTAAATGTAGATCCAAAAACACTAATGGAATGGATAGAAGGAATGCATAAATATTTTGACTTTGATGAGATTAAATACCTTGAGAGAATGAAAATTACTTGTGGAAGATTGAGAAGATACGTGTATGATGGGTGGAAATAGATAAAGAGTAACAAAAAAGGAAGAAGAAAAGACAATCCAGAATGGGAAGAAGATGGTTACAAAATTGAGAAATAAGTTTGTATATTTTCATTATACTTTGAAAATGAAGATAAAATGAAGAACAAGGGTAGATGTGTAGAAGAATGCTTTGAATATTTTTGTAGCATCCCCATTAGATATGGTTTTGTATGAGGTGTTTTGGAAATTATCATGTAGTTTGTGGATGTATTGATTTTTTTTATTAAAAGGAATATAATTTCAAAATGATTATCATGTATCCTTGAGAACTAAGAAACTGTAGATGAAGAAAATGCATGGAAGCATGCAACAAGAGGATACAAATAAATAAATTCTCCTAAATGTGGTTACAAATATTGTTGATTATAAAATTGGTATGCATGTTGTTGAGAAAGTTAATGAGGAAATTGTGTACAAAGAACATGTCGTTGATAGCATGCCAAAGGAGAATGGAGAAAAGAGATTTAGAGTAGAAGAGTACATGTTGAAATAGTGAGATGAAGGAGTTTTTGTGGAAAAATAAAGTAGTAGAGAGTAGTAGTCTATCTAAGATAGTGTATATGTAGACTTAAGATATTTTTGTAGTTGTGAGTTGTGTTGCAGTAGAAGATGATGTTGTAGAAAAAAGTGATCTTGCATTAGTGGAGTTGCAAGGAGAGAACGTTACTAATGTAATAGTAGGAAAGATAAAATTGGGAATTCTTGATTCTCATAATTTTTTCTCTAGTGAATTTGTAATAGGTTAAGTCAAAGTAAAATTAAAGGAAAAGAAAGTGGAGTAGACCAAATAAAACATATAGCAGTTTCAACAAAAAACGTTGATGCAAAAGAGAAAATATGAAACATAGCAACAACAAGATGAAGATGATCATAATAGAGGAGTTATTACAACAAAATAATATAACAAAAAAGATGCATGGGGACAAATAATTGGTGGTGTGTAATGAAATTAATCTTATCTAAACTAGACAAGTCATCAAACCAGTCAATCCTAAAAAATTAAACTAGACTGAATCAAAAAACTATCAGACCACAAAATTCGTCTACCAAAAACAACATATATATTCATGCACATATATATAAATCCAAACCATTATACAAAAAAAACTCAATTTTTCTCTTGTATATATATTAAATGTGCATGTAACCAAAATAACATCAAGTGTAATCTTTCTCTGAACAAAAATATAGGAAAAAGAAAGTGTGTCTAAATGGCCTCTAGAGTCCAAAAAAAATATTATTTCTACAAAAAATAACTACATATCATCAAAATAATTTTGTATATTGGGATCCTCATCATGAGTATCACCCTCTAAGCATTAAAATAAGATATAAAAATCTTAACATGTCTAATCAGTGATTTTGATTGATTGAAGGGTACATTTTTACTAGGGCGATGAAAAAGTAGTTAAACCATAAATGTCACCAACATCAAGATGCATAGAGTGTTTAGTTCTCTTGATTAAATTCTATTTCTATACCATCATACATGATAGAATCTAGTAGAAATGTTGAAATCCTAAAAATTGTTAAATGTGTTGAATTTTGAATAAGATCTAAAACTCTGCTTTCTCCTAAAGAAAATGTTAAAAATTTAAGTCAAATGATAGAAAATGAAAGATAAAGGGGAATGTTAGATTTTAATTTAATAATTTAATATTAAAATAAATTACTAGGGTCAGGATTTTTTTCTTTCACATTTATTGTTTTATTGTTTTTATATTACCATTAATTACTCAAGTTAGGTTTGTTTCTTTCACTTTTATCATCATCATTATTATTATTATTATTGATAATTTGATTTTCATGGATGATAGCCACAACTATATATAATTGATATCTATTTTTCTCTAAATTTGAATTTTAGTGGTCCATAGATGGGGCCTTAGAATGTCATATAGATAGCTTGTTAGACTAGCAGGTTTTGGTGGTTTTGGTCTAGTTTTATACCACTAATTAACATAGTGGTTGTTCGTGCTCTTTTCGTCAATGAGTGAGCAAAAAGCGAGCACTTACATGCCTAGTTGGGCTCTTCTAGTCATGACAGCTGCAATGCAAAAGGTTAGAAAGAAAATAGTAAAGGTATGAACAAGAATTAAAC
>SNQJ01S0034254.1:124863-135154 GCA_010110895.2 Picea sitchensis | reverse complement strand
TTAATCTTTTTAGCCAACTTTGTATAGTTTTGGCCCTTTTGATGTGCTATGGAGTTAATCCTTGTGCCATGGATGATTGTTTTTCTGTGTTGATGATGTTGAGTTCTTGTCGCCCTGTGCGGACGAAATTTCAGTGATAACAGTGGTATTAGATAAAAGTGGGAGGATAAATAAGCAATAGGAACCATTCAATGATATAAATTTGAATGGGTGGGCTATTTTGAATAAAATTTCAAATTGTAGAAACACAATAAATGTTAGAAGAGAAGATAGAAAGTAAGAAAAAGGACAATGAATGGAGAGAACAAAATGATGAATGTGGAAGAGTAAGGAAAAAGGAAAGAAGAAGAAGAAAATATAGGGAACCTGATAGTTGTTGTTTAATCAAAAATCTTTTGAGTAGGATGCTGAAATATTTTCAACTAGGAGAGTCTAATAAAGGAAAATTTATTTATATTTATCCTATACATTCGCGTACTTTTTCTTAGTTGAAATCATATCACTAGAACTATCCCACACATTTTCTTAAGTTTACTCAACTTTTGTGATTTTACAAGAAGTTGCAATGTTGTAAAATATTTCTTCTCTATACTGAATTTTTGTTAACCATTGGAATATAAAACACTATATTTGGAAAAAAAAAATGAGTATAGTACTCTGGCCCAATGTAAAATAGCACAACCATAAATATTAAGTTTGTGAACATAAAAGGTGTTTGACTCTCTTTTGATTTGATTTTGGGGATGTTTGTAAATTTCAGAGACTCGTTCATAAACTATCTATATGTAATGGAGACTTCAGTCCCTAGGAATGGTTATGGTATTTTTGCTTATTTTCAAGAAAAACCACTGATGGAATGGTTAGAAGGAATGCACAAATATTTTGATTTTGATGAGTTTAAAAACCTCGAGAGAGTGAAAATTACTTGTGGAAGATTGAGGAGCTACGTGTATGATGGGTGGCAATAGATAAAGAGTGACAGAAAATGAAGAGGAAAATACAATCCAAAATGGGGAGAAGATGATCACAAATTTGAGAGAAAAGCTTGTAGATTTTGATTATACTTTGAAAATAAAGAGAAAATTAGACAAACTGAAGAACAAGGGTAGATGTGTAGAATAATACTTTGAATATTTTTGTAGTATCTCTATTAAACATGGTTTTGTATGAGGTGGTTAGGAAAATATCATGAAGTTTGTGGATGTATTGAATTTTTCTATTAAAAGGAAGTAATTGAAAAATGATTATCATTTAGCCTTGAGAACTAAGAAACTGTAGATGAAGAAAATGCATGAGACCATGCAACAAAAGGACAAAAATAAAGAAATTCTCCTAAATGTGGTTACAAAGAATTTTGATTATAAAATTGGTCTACATGTTGTTGAGAAAACTAATTAGGAAATTGTGTGCAAAGAACATGTCATTGATAGAATGCCAAAGGATAATGAAGAAAAGAGATTTACAGTAGAAGTGTACATTGAAAATAGTGAGATGAAGGAGTTTTGTGGAAAAATCAAATAGTAGAGAGTAGTAGTTTACCTAAGAGAGTGTATATGTAGACAAAATATATTTTTGCAGTGGTGAGTGGTGTTGTAGTAGAAGATGATGTTGCAAAAAAAAGTGATATTGCATTAGTGGAGCTGCGAGGAGATGATGTTACTAATGTAACAGTAGGAAATATGCAATTGGGAATGCTTAATTCTCATAACGTTTTCTCTAGTGACTTTTTTATAGGTGAATTCAAATGCAAAGTAAAGGAAAATATAGTGGAGTAGACCAAATAAAATATATAGCAGTTTCAACAAAAAAAGTTGATGGAAAAGAGAAAATATGCAGTAGAGCAACAAAAAGATGAAGATCATCATAATAGAGGAGTGTTTGCAACAAAATAATATAATAAAAAAGATGCATGGGGAGAAATCATTGGTGGTGTGCATTGAAATCAATATTATCTAAACTAGAGAAGTCATCAAACCAATTGAGAATAAAAACCTAAACTAGACTGTAACAGATAACAGTTAGACCACAAAATTGTCGACCAAAAACTACATATATATTCATGCACATCTATATAAAACCAAACCATTATAAAAAAATATGCAATGTTTCTCTTGTATATAGAAAATGTTCATAAAACCAAAACAACAACGAGCATAATCCATCTTTGAACCAAAATACATAAAAAAACGAGTGTCTAAATGACCTCTAGAGTCCAAAAAAACTATTTCTACAACAAATAACTACATATCATCAAAGTCATTTCGTATATTGGGATCCTCATCACGAGTATCACCCTCTAAGGATTAAAATAAGATATAAAAATATTAACATGCCTAATCTGTGATTTTGAATGAGTGAAGGGTACATTTTTACTAGGGCCATGACAAAGTAGTTCAACAATCAATGTCACCAACATAAAGATACATGGAATGTTTGTTTCTCTTGATTAAATGCTAGTTATGTACCATATTACATGATAGAATCTAGTAGAAATGTTGCAATCCAAAAAATTGTTAAAAGTGCTAAATTTTGAATGGGATCTAATATTCTACATTTTCCATATGAAGTTATACTTTCTCCTAAAACAAATGTTAAAAATTTAAGCAAAATGATAGCAAATGAAAGATAAAGGGGAATGTTAGATTTTAATTTAATAATTTAACATTAAAATAAATTACTAGGGTTGGGCTTTTTTCTTTCACTTTTATTGTTTTATTATTTTTATATTACCATTAATTACTCAAGTTAGGTTTTTTTCTTTCACTATTATTATTACTATTATTATTGTAATGTACCTCATAATCACAACAATTTTTTTTTCCTTAGTTTATATAACTATTTGACAGAAAGGGTGTTCCTAAAATGTAAACTCGATTATAATATATGTTATAAAACTTTGTCATGAAAACTCTATAAAAAAAAGGAACTTCTAAACTCTACTTACCACAAGAGGTCCCTTTCGCCTCCATACCATTCACCTTTCAGTGTAATGGACTATGTATATAATATGGGGCCTTATAATTCCTACTACGATTCACCCTTTTAACATAAGACCTCCAAATTCATGCGCATGTCTACCTAATTAATTTAACCCTAGGCGACTTCACTTAGTTCCCAACCATAAGATTTATAGGGTTGGGTTTTTAATATCAGGTAACTATCATATACACTATGTCTCAGTTAATTAATGGTCCTTAGTACCAGGGTTGTTTGTAAAGCAGTTTCTACATCCAAATGCTAGTGGAAATTCCACAACTAGGATTGGAATGCTAACTCACGATAACATCGAGGGAATGAAAGGGATTTAACTTTTGTCGAGTCATGAAGGTGTCTAATCATGACATTCATTAAGTGGAAATAATGGTCCACTGTCAAGGGAATTAAGGCTCCGTAAGTTTTATTAATGGTAGTCCTACGAGTTCCATTGAATTTATCGGGTTCTACACCCAAAGTGTCATACCGAATCTCACATGGTCACATGGCTAACCGTCCTCTGCATTCTCCACATTTACTCCGAGATGACAAGGCGTTATTTAGGGTTGGAGTAGGTTCACATTTGTCATTGTTGAGTTTTGCGAAGAGGCTTTTTGTGACAATTCTTTGGTGGCGCAGTGGATTGCTATGGCTGTCGCTCCATGGTTGTAGCAAACGGCGTGGTCCGCACCCCTAGTAAGTTTCTCCTTATGCATGATACTTTGGTTGATAAAGGAGATGATGCATTTACTGGATTCTTCTTTGGTGTAACTTCTCTATATTTCTTCCGAAGTTATCCTAAATCCTGAATGAGTGATTTTCTTTGAGTTTATCGTAGTTTTCTCCTCTGGTTTTAGGGAGACTATATTCGTTCATTTTTTCTATGCTTTGGGATAAAGGGTTTCATAACATCCCAGTTTATTTTCCCTATGTCAAATCTTTTTTATTGATGTCAAATAACTTAAGACCTCTACAAAACTTTGAATAGTCGAATGGTGTTATTCTACAATACATCGAAATGTTTTCTTATATAGTTATTATCTTCATCGTGGTCTATTCGATTACATTAAATAGATGGGATAACTCTGTAATGCTTATTGACTTATAACTACTATAAGTGATTTGGTTCTAGATGGCTATGTGTAGTTTCTAGTTTGATATGAACAGTTTACACCATGATAGTGCACAGTCTCACTTGAATCATTACAAGAACTAAATACTGTCGATTACTGCCTTTCATTAAAATCGTTAACTACCGTGTAAAAACTTTCTCCTTGTTAATATTTTCATTTTCAAGGTTTGTATAATTCACTAATGATGGGCATTGTTTGATGCGAGGGTACCCATCAGAGTTTTAATGCGCCATCCACCCTCGGCCCAGGCATTTGTCCAGCCGGAAATGCGACACAAAAAAAAATGAAGACATGCAAGCCTGTTAAACAGAAGTTAAGTATGATCATGGAATACTTCATTACTAACCGTTATAATTTTGTTGGTATTCAAATTACTTTTATCTATGATTACTGATATTTTTAAATGATACTTATTTCAGGGCTTTCGTTTGTGCAAGGATCTCGGATGTTCAGTCTTATCTTCAACGCAAAAGGTATTTGAGTTCCCTTTGTATGCCTTTCCAGAGTTTCAATAGTGAAAAGGGCACGATCTCTTTTTGTATTTCTAGATGTTCGATATAGTTGTGTTTGATTACCTAAAATGGTTGGGAAGAGGGGGTATTCTAGTTGTACTCTTGGCTTTCTGGTTCAACTACTATGTATAAAGATTACTTTACAGGACTTTTCGTTTCTAATGGAAATATTGTACTGAGTTGGGTACATTTATTCCAGTCATTTCTCTACTCTAGTCTCATCCCAAACTCGTAATGTATTTGTCGTTGCTATCGTCTAGAAATGTATTCAGCTTCATATGTTTTCACAGTCTGGATTCTAGTCAGGCATTATGTAAAAAGGAACTTATTAAATTCCGGGGTTTATACTTTGTGTATCGACTCTGTTGCACAGACATTCTGTGTTATAATTAATTAAGGCCATAAGATCTTTCATAATGTTTATCTTTTTTCGTGGCTTTTGATGAACATTATGATTATGCAGCTTTCTCACTAAAGACTTGGAAAAAATAAGATTTCTTCCTTACTTTCGACTCTCGGGTTCGACAAAAATATGTTTGATAGCCCAGTGTACTAAAACATTTCCATATGAATTTATTTCTATCAGTCTCATATAATTTCTAGGACGAGTTATACTCCTTTATTGCTATGGTTTGAGGAATTACCAGATATGTGTAAATCAAGTTCTGGGTTCCAGAATAGTCTTTGGATTCATCGACCCTCATACCTCTAGCATTTAATTACAGATCTCTGTAAGTGTTTGACAAGTCTATATTTGTTCAAAATTAATTCAAGAATTTAAAGTATAACCAAACTAGACCTAATCGCCTTCTGATTTACCATTNCACACACACACACACACACACACATATATATATATATGTACTGCAGTTTTTCCTGAAATGGGATCTTGCAATATGTAGAATTATTTTCATACGTGTATGTATATATATATTATTCCTTGACTCTATTGTAGACAGTTCACTTTAGCTTTACTATATCGCTTGTATAGATCTCCAAATATATGAATGTATACCTGTACGCAGTATACCTGTAAATGTTCTATACGCATATCATGAAAACTCCTGTCATACATGGTGTATTTATTTTGAATATGAACTTGCATGTACATTAGTGGAGACTCATTTGTATACTATAATTACCTACAAGAAACATAATCATTCATAGATATCAATATACTTCACTTCAATCACATCATGCAAACATTATTTTACTCAACATAATTAATTAAAAGTGAGATGTAGCCTATAGTTGATCCTATTACGAGAGTAGTAACATCTACAGAGCTAGTATTTATAGTTAATACATCCAATGAACTTAGTATTTAATCAGTACCATGTCCAACAGAACAAATCCATTCCTAACTAATGATTAGGAAGTATTTGGTCAATCTTTCATCACAATAACATTTGACCAAAATTTCATTCATAGAAGTAAACAAATTGCATATTTATTTGTATCATAACACTTAACCAGAGAAAGGTAGAATAGCATATCTAAATCAATTTGCAGGAAGACAAAGGGAAAAACCATGTTCCTCCCAACCGTAGAACAGGGTAGCCAAACTACTTGCCCGATTCACCTCCTAGCCTGACCATGAATCCATGAGGGCTAACTCGGAACTCCTTCCCAGAAATTTCGTTCAACTTCAACACTCTGCTCCTTGCCTCACACTGAACAAGTAGTTTTCATAATAACAAGTAATAGATCCTATTTTCCCCAGCATAGTCAGCAACATCCTGCCTCCTCACATATGCTATTTATTCAACAATGTTTTTGTCTAGGTCTTTCTTTCCCTCCCTTGGGAATTTTCGCATCTTTCTAAATCCTTGATTTTCAGGGGATGCCAATGGTCAAGTCTATGATTTGACACTTATAACAATAATCCCAGAGGTTGTGTAACAAACCTCCTCATTACGACGACCAACCTCTTAAAAAGTGCAAATTTTTTTTTTTTATATATTGTGTGTGCGCGTGTGTACAAGGGTAACAAGCACATTCAAATCTGCGTCACCACCCGACGATGAACAAGACGCATACAATGAAAAACATAACATGATGACCTAAGACGCACATCAAGTATCTGCATGCATTAAACGACAATCAATCGACTATAAATAAGACTGACTACCCACCCGTCCTACCCTGTAATGGTTAGGACCTTTAAGACACATAAGAAACGCTCAAGCCCATGTTCTCATCGATTTTAACCATTTAAGGTCTCAGGGCTAGCGACTATTCTGAGGAACATGGAGGTGTCTACATCCCGCTAACACAATCCAGACCAAAACTAAATATGCTAAATCAACAAACATCAATGACGATCACTGCGCGATAAAGTTCTATGAATCAACACACATCACAAGAATTCCACAGTGTGAGATAAATTGAATAATACACCCATCATGGAACAACATAAGTGCGTGCACAAGGAAATCAACCTTATTTTAATTCAAAATGCAAAGGTAGTCATCTACTATACTTCAAGGCGCCATTCGTATCAACAGTAAATAGAATCAATTAAGCCAGTCGGAACTTCGCCAAGGTTTGAATCATAAGTAACATCAATAGTAGGCCAACTAGAATGACTAAAATTATATCTAATCCATTTAGCAATGGACACTAAATGCATCCAGTTCTATCAAGGTGAATATGCACCCCAACTTTAATCTGACATTCTTCCAACTAGCATTTTACGATAGTGCGTCATTACTAACTCCTTCCTACAATTACAGTATTGTATTGAAGGTAATACATACAATCAAATTATAAGACTTTGGAAACTATTATAGCAATTAAACTAATGGACAAAACAATAATAAAACCATTGATATAGCAAATAACCAGATTATCTATTTTAAGGCAAAGGCCTTAGTGAACCATAATATCTCGTTATTCTGTTTATCCCATTTGAACAATGAAAATTGAAGTAGTTTAGAAAGTAGACTTAATATGTTATTTGAATAATTTCAATTAAGAAAGGTTTAAATTTTTAAAACATTAGTTTCAACCTTACATGTAAGGTAAAAGTAAAAATATTGATATACACAAACTTGTTTACATTTAGAGTTTTTCATTGAAATGATTCTAAAGAACAATTTAGTCAAATATGATATTCAACTACATTTCGATTTCGTTACAAAGATGATCAATTCGAAACAAATACAAGTCAAGATTTAGTAAAAAGATCAACTAAATTCCGTTACAAAGAGGATCAATTTGAAAATAATACAAGTGATTTTAACTAAAGTACAATAGCGTTGAAATAATACTACACTAATATCAATTTGAAAAGAATACAAGTAAAGATTTTAACTAATGTACAAGGTCTCCAGCGAGGGTAAACTCGGGCATTTATTTCCGAAACAATTATCTTTACAGAAAACTTAACTTGCTGCCGTGAGTGATTAGGGAGAGTCATTGCCCAACACAAGGATATTATGCCGAAATCACCATCACAGAAATTGATATGAGACCTGAGGCAGTGCACAACATCTGTGCAAGTCCAGGCGCACAGAGGTACAACTGTCAGAAGATATGGTTCTGCAAAATACTGCACAAAAAATTATAATCTGGAAAACGAAACGGTCACTGAGGTTTACTGCCCAATGAATCTCAATTCTCCTTTTAATTAATGACTTCTAAAGCCATCTGTCACTTCAACGTCTGTCAGAAGCGACCACGAGAATAGGCTACCAACATAATCACTGGGAAAAATTTAAGGTGAGGTTAAACTCTGACAGAAGATGCCGACTCTCTCTATTTTAGAGGTATCTAAGTCAACTTGGGTATTAGGGACTCAAATATGTAACCATGTGCATCCAACCATATCAAGGTTATCATTACGAGCTACTCTCAAATTGCAGGAGAAGTTGGGAGTGCGTTACAGTTAAAATGAAAATCTTTAAACACTGCAAGCTGTCACTAAACAATATTGTAGATCGACTATGATCAAACGACTACCATTTTGTTGAGTTCAGAAGTACCAACACTATCTAGTTTTTGGAAAAGGCAATTTAAATAAAGAAAGTTTAGTTTACAAAGGAAAATGGTCATTGCAGAGTCATTGTCCATACACGGTTCACTAAGCTTAAATGCAAAAGGGAAAACGTTTGGTGCTGAGAAAAATTAATCAACGATTTGCTAATGTTTAAATGCAAAAGGGAAAAACAATTAGTGCAGAGGACAGTCAATCACAAATTTGCAAAAACTTAATTGCTAAAAGAGAAATCAACCATGGCCGAAACAATGTGTACGGGTGTTAACTCACAGTAAAGTTTATACACTGTAATGATTAACACATAGTAATAATTGAACTACGAAATACACCGCATCCATGCGTATACAACTTATAAATATAACGAATTTGCAGCAATCAATTCAAAATGAAATTTGCCAGAACACATTGCCAGAACGAATTTGCATTTTCACCCATCAAAGAACGAATTCAAAAATTTCTTCATCGATTTAAATAACCGAGGTAAATAACTTTATTAACAGAGGTGAGTAACAGCAGTAAAAAAAAAATCTATTGTCTCGCAAATAATGGAGGTAAGTAACTTTTATTAACAGAGGTAAGTAACAACAGTAATTTTTTTTTTATTATTATCATGAGGTTCTTCAATAGCTTATTAGTTGCAATTTATACCCAAGAAACCGATTGAATATAAAATTGTACATGATTTGCCACAATAATACTGTATCATATGAGAAATTTTAAATAAAAACAGCAGTGACAACAGTTTCAATTGTAATCACCGAGTAAATAATTAAAAATATCCAATAAATCCAATTACACCGATATACTGATCTCAGCATAAGTCATAATGCATTCTAATCTACTAAAATACAAATCATACTATTGCCTTATTTCCTGCCTCGAATGACGTTCGCGCGCTCCGTGCCTCTCTCGCTCGCCGACCGTCGAGACTACACCGGTGCCTCCCAGCGTACGCTAGGGGTACTCTGCTTCCCCCTTAGCCCCCCGAGCCGCAAAGGGGCCACAGACTATCCAGATGGTACTTCTATCTCCCAGCTTGCCTCGCAAGGCCGAGCTACCACTCCTATCCGAGCTGGGAAATCCCAACTCCCACAAGTAAATCAGTCAAGTCACTATTCCGACAACGTAACGTTACGCTAACAGCTGATCCCCTACTTATTCCTCCTTCCTCTCTTTTATAGAGTTTTAGAACTTCTAAACATTCCCTAAATCTCATTTAATTTAAGTTTTAATAAAAATCTTCTAATAATTCTCCTTCGTACAAGTGTCATCCATCCCCCACTGTCCTCCAATAATTATTTTCTTTAATTTAATATTTGTCTCATTTCCCTCACCCACCTAGAGTTACTCCTAAATTTACTCCTAGGTGTCCCTAGATTCCCTTACAGGTTTTAAATACTTTCCCTAAAATGAAGTTTCTAATTTAGTTCAATTTAGAAGGCTCTTGATTTGCAGATTCTTTATTAAGTTGACCTCGCTTTTTACCATAAGTTCTCTTCTTTCCCTTATTATGTTATCTCCATTCCCTAGTTTCCTAAATTTTATATTTCCTTCTTTCCCCTTTTTATTAGAGCCAAAATGGCAGTTGCGCAATTTACCCTCTTTTCCTTTTATTAATAATTTAATATCTTTTTACACTTTCACAAATTAAAAATAATTAATTTCTTCTTTAT
>SNQJ01S0034254.1:89470-115228 GCA_010110895.2 Picea sitchensis | reverse complement strand
TTTTTTTTTTTAACTTTATTATTATATCTTTATAGAGATATTTTCTTAAGGATAGACAAAATTTTACCCCTAGAGAAGCTTTTGACTTGGAACTTAGATTCTGGACTGGGCGACACTTAATTAGGGGAGTTGTTTTTAAAATTTCTTAATGAGATAAATGTCGTAGAGCCATCTATGTTCCTCCCTCTATCATCATCAACGCGACGTGCCCTTCAGGATGCACTAGGTGCTCCAAGAGTGCCACTCACCTCATCTGTTCCTTTGCACAACGTGCTCTTCAGGATGCACTGCGTGCTCCAAGGGTGTCACTCACCTATTGTGTTTCTTTTGCACAACGTTCCCTTCAGGATGCACCATGTGCTCCAAGGGTGCCACTTGCCTCTTGACTGATTGGTGAACTTGTGGGAGACTAAGGGCTTCTAAGGAATAAATCCTCCGCCTTATTGCGTTCACCTTAGAATCATCGTGAGCGACTGTCACAGTCTGCCCTCACAACATTGTGGGTCCTCTTGAACTAGGTAATCATTAAGCTATAGTTCGAGCCACGACGGGAGTGCTAGTAGGCTGTGGCAGGGTTGTTGTCCACACCTCTCCCTCAACCTCTCTGGTAGTCATGTGTGGCCCCTTTACTCCATATGTGAGTCTGGTCGGCAAGCTATCATCAGCCTGCATCATCAACAGTCATGTCATACATGTCCACATCATATCGTCTAATCAAATGTACTAAAATCACAATAAAACAATCAAACCCCAATCAAACACTCCCTGACTCGATCCGAAGTCCAAGGGTTCTATCGATGCCTCTGCATCCTCGAGGTCCAAAACCCTACACACTTAGTAAAACTGAGTCAATAGCACCTATCTATGTCAATGCAGTAAAACATCATGTCATCTATCATAACGCATCATAATCAAGGACAAATGGTTTAATATCATAATACTTTGGATCACTTGCAAGAAAGTGTCCTCAAAGAATAAGTTTTCTCAGTGCGCCAGAGCGGGATGTTACAGTTGGTTCCAACATGTTCCCCACTCATGGAGTCATGGTCCACTGATTTTAACATGGTTGTTCCATTTGTTCTCCTGCAATATATATAAAATATTATGTTTTCATACAAGTGTCATAGTCAAATAGTTAGTTGGTTCAAATCAAATCTCTTCCCAACAGTCATAATAATTAATTACAATTTATCAAATTCTAAATTCAGAATTGTCATAAATTGAAAAAAAATTCCAAATTTGAATTTACTAAAAACGAAATAATTTTCC
Organism: Picea sitchensis; assembly: GCA_010110895.2. NCBI lineage: Eukaryota > Viridiplantae > Streptophyta > Pinopsida > Pinales > Pinaceae > Picea > Picea sitchensis. The sequence continues at coordinate 113,959 of SNQJ01S0034254.1, read as the reverse complement.
AGCAGATTTTAAATTTCAAAAATACTTTATTTTGGGGGATGTCACAATTATTATTATTATCAATTTTAGTTTCATGGACGATAGCGACAACCATATATAATTGGTATCTTTTTTTCTCTAAATTTGAATTTTAGTGGTCCATAGTTGCAGCCTTAGAATGCCATATAGAGAACTTGTTAGATTGGTAGCTTTAGATGGTTTTGTTAAGGTTTGATAACACTAATTGACATAGTGGTAACAAATAAAAGAGGGAGGATAAGGAAGAAATAGGCACCATTCAATGATAGAAATTTTAATGGGTGAGTTATTTTGAATAAAATTTGTTGTAGACAGAAAAAATTGAAGAATCACAATAAATGGTAGAAGAGATGATAGTAGTTGTGGTGAGGGAAAACTGAGGAAGATGGTATAGTTGAGTATGGATATGATTTTCCTACAATTTCAAAGTGCAATGTCGCAAATTACAAAAATGAAGAAAAAGGACAATGAATGGTGAGTACAAAATGACGAATGGGGTAGAGTAAGGAAAAAATAAAGAAGAAGAAGAAAAGATAGGGCACTCGATAGTTTTTTTTTCATCAACAACCTTTTGAGTAGGATGTTGAGATATTTTCAACAAGGAGAGTCTAATAAAGGAGAATTTGCTTATAGTTATCCTATACATTTGGTTACTTTTTCTTAGTTGAAATCATAGCACTAGAACTATCCTACACATTTACTTAAGTTTACACATCTTTTTTTTATTTTACAAGAAGTTGCAATGATGTAAAATATTTATTCTATATAATGAATTTTTGTTAACCATTGGAATATAAGGAACTGTAGTTGGAATTTGTTTTTTAGTACAGTTCTCAGGCCCAAATTAAAATAGCACAACCATAAATATGAAGTTTGTGAAAATAAAAGGTGTTTGAATCTCTTTTGATTTGATTTTGTGGATGCTTGTAAATTTCAGAGACCCGTGCATAAACTATCTAAATGTAATGGAGACTTAAGTCCCTAGGAATGGTTATGATATTTTTGCTTATTTTGAATTTCCATAGGTATCATAATCAATATATTGTATTGACATCCCTTAGAGCCCTTTGTGACATTGAGGTTGTTTACCAAATATATCATGTACACATTTTAGAATAAGTGGTAGAGGTAACCCGAATAATAATGGTGAGTTCAATTTTGTGAGATGATTAAAAGTAATTTATTCAGCCAAGAAAGGAAGAGAATAGTTATACCCCAAATATAAGGGATATATGTGATTCCTTCAATGTTCAATATGGAGTTGAAAAAAATATTAATAAAAAAAATATATTTCAATGTCCACCTCAACTAAAATAATATTATATCAACTTTTTATATGTGTGTGTAATTCCTTGGTGATAAAACCAAAGTTACCCTGAATGAATCCACTCTGCTAGCCAGCTGAAATGAATATTCTCCTAGAATGCAGTAGCACCAAATAGAGATGGATATGCCAAAATTTTGTGTAAGTATAGATCCAAAAACATCGATGGAATGTATAGAAGGAATGCATACATATTTTGACTTTGATGAGATTAAATACTTTGGAAGAGTGAAAATTACTTGTGGAAGATTGAGGATCTACGTGAATGATCGGTGGCAATAGCTAAAGAGCGACAAAAAATGAAGAGGAAAATACAATCCATAATGGGGAGAAGATAGTCACAAAATTGAGAGATAAGTTTGTATATTTTGATTATACTTTGAAAATAAAGAGAAAATTAGAGAAACCAAAGGAGAAGGGTAGACATGTAGAAGAATATTTTGAATATTTTTATAACATCTCTATTAAATATGGCTTTGTATGAGGTAGTTAAGAAAATATCATGTAATTTGTGGATGTATTGAATTTTTCTATTAAAAGGGAGATAATTGCAAAATGATTATCATTTAGCCTTTAGAACTAAGAAATTGTAGATGAAGAAAATGCATGAGAACATGCAACAAGAGAATAAAAATAAATAAATTCTCCTAAATGTGGTTACAAAGAGTGTTGATTATAGAATTGATCTACATGTTGTTGAGAAAACTAATGAGGAAATTGTGTGCAAAAAACATGTCATTGATGGCATGCCAAAGGAGAATGGAGAAAAGAGATTTACAGTAGAAGAGTACATTGAAAATAGTGAGATGAAGGAGTTTGTGTGGAAAAATCAAATAATGGAGAGTAGTATTTTACCTAAGAGAGTGTATATGTAGACCAAAGATATTTTTGCAGTGGTGAGTGGTGTTGCAGTAGAGGATGATGCTACAGAAAAAATTGATATCACATTAGTGGAGTTGCGAGGAGATGATGTTACTAATGTAATAGTAGGAAATATGCAAGTTGGAATGCTTGATTCTCATAATGTTTTCCCTAGTTACTTTGTTATAGGTGAATTCAAATGAAAAGTAAAGGAAAATAAAGTGGAGTAGAACAAATAAAATATATAGCAATTTCAACAAAAAAAGTTGATGCAAAAGAGAAAATACACAGTAAAGCAACAACAAGATGAAGATGATCATAATAGTGGAGTGCTTGCAACAAAATAATATAATAAAAAATATGCACGGGCAGAAAGCAATGGTGGTTTGCAATGAAATCAATCTTATCTGAACTGGACAAGTCATCAAACTAGTCGACCCTAAAAACCTAAACTAGACTCGAACAGAAAAAAATGAGACCACAAAATTGGTCAATCAAAAACTACCTATATTTAATCATGCACATCTATATAAATCAAAAACAGTATACAAAAATAGGAAAAGTTTCTCTTTTATATATTAAATGTGCATATAACCAAAATAACATTGATTGCAATCCATCTCTGAACCAAAATACATAAAAAACCATTGTCTAAATGGCCTCTAGAGTCCAAAAAAAATATTTCTACGAAAAATAACTACCTATTGTCAAAATCATTTCATATATTGGGATACTCGTCACAAGTGTCACCCTCTAAGCATTAAAATAAGATATAAAAATATTAACATGCCTAATTAGTGATTTTGATTGAGTGAAGGTTACATTTTTACTAGGGCCATAACAAAGTAGTTCAACAATCAATGTCACGAACATCAAGATACATAGAATGTTTTGTTCCCTTGATTAAATGGTAGTTATGTACCATCAAACATGATATAATCTAGTAGAAATGTTGCAATCCTCAAACAAATGTTAAAAATATAAGTAAAATGATAGAAAATGAAAGATAAAGGGGAATGCTAGCTTTTAATTTAATAATTTAATATTAAAATAAATTAGCTTTTGTCTTTCACTTTTATTTTTTTATTGTTTTTATATTACCATTAATTACTCAAGTTAGGTTTTTTTCTTTCACTTTTATTATTATTATTATTATTATTAATTTGATTTTTTTGGATGCTATCCACAACTATATATAATCAATATCTTTTTTTCTCTAAATTTTGATTTTACTGGTCCATAGCTACGACCTTAGAATGTCGTATAGAGAACCTGTTATACTAGTAGGTTTCAATGGTTTTGTTCAAGTTTGATAACATTAATTGACATAGTTGTAACATATAAAAGTGGGAGGATAAGGAAGCAATAGGCACCATTCAATGAGAGCAATTTGAATGGGTGAGCTATTTTGAATAAAATTTGTTGAAGATAGAAAAAAATGAATAATCACAATAAATGGTAGAAGAGATGATAGTAGTTGTGGTGAGGGAAAACCAAGGAAGATTGTATAGTTGAGTATGGGTATGAGTTTCCTACAATTGTAAAGTGCAATGGTGCAAATTACAAAAAGTAAGAAAAAGGATAATGAATGGAGAGTAAAAAATGATGAATGGCGAAAGGTAAGGAAAAAATAAAGAAGAAGAAAAGATAGGGCACTTGGTACTTGTTGTTTCATCAACAAATTTTTGAGTAGGATGCCGAAATATTTTCAACTAGGAGAGTCTAATAAAGGATAATTTCCTTATAGTTATCATATACATTAGCTTTATTTTACTTAGCTAGCAATCATAGCACTAGAACTATCCTACATATTTTCTTAAGTTTACTCATCTTTTGTGATTTTATAAGAAGTTGCAATATTGTAAAACATTTCTTGTGTGTACTGAATTTTTGTTAACCATTGGAATATAAAATACAATATTTGGAATTTGTCTTTGAATATAGTTCTCATGATCAAAGTAAAATATCACAGCCATAAATATGAAGTTTGTGAACATAAAAGGTGTTTGACTCTCTTTTGATTTGATTTTGTGGATGCTTGTAAATTTTAGAGACCAGTGCATAAAGTATCTAAATGTAATGGAGACTTAAGTCTCGATTAATGGTTATGGTATTTTTTCTTATTTTCAATTGCCATAGGTATCATAATTACTAGATTGCATTGAAATTCCTTAGACCCCTTTGTTTCATTGAGGTTGTTTAGCAAAGACATCATGTACAGATTTTAGAATAAGTGATAGAAGTAACCTTAAGACTAAGGGTAAGTTTAATTTTTTGAGATGATTAAAAGTAATTTATTCAGCCAAGAAACGGAGATTTTCTTTCTACCCCAAATATAAGGGATATTTATAATTCCTTCCATGCTTAATATGGGGTTGAAAAATTATTAATAACAAAAATATATTTCAATGTCCACCTCAACTAAAATAATCTTATATCGACTTTCTATATATGTATAATACCTTAAGTATTTAGCATGGAGTTGAAATTTATAGAGGTGAAAACATTTTTATATTGAAAAAAATAACTGAAGGTTTATGCTTTCAAGGATTTGATATATCTCTTAACGTAGTATATATATTAATGTATTCTAGATAGAGAGTTAAGATAATTTAAGTTATTAATTAAAAAAACAAAACAAATTATAACCAATGTGACATCCCCAAAAATAAAGTATTTTTGAAATTTAAAATTTGCTGGAAAATTTTTCCGGTTTTAATAAATTCGAATTTGGAAACTTTTTTCCATTTATGGAAATTCCAGATTTTGAATTTGATAAATTGTAATTAATTATTATGACTGTTGGGTAGAGATTTGAATTTGACCCAACTAACTATTTGACTATGTCACTTGTATGAAAACATAATATTTTATATTTGTTGCAGGAGGACAAATGGAATAGCCATGTTAAAATCAGCTCACCATGACTCCATGAGTGGGGAACATGTTGGAACCACCTCTCGGCTGATTGTTACAAATGTCAAATCAAAGATTTGACCATTGGCAGCCCGTGAAAATCAGGGATTTAGAAAGCTGTGAAAATTCCCAAGGGAGGGAAAGAAAGACCTAGGCAAAAACATTATTGAATAAATAACATATGTGAGGAGGCAGGATGTTGCCGAGTTTGCTGGGGAAAATATGATCTATTTCTTTTTGTTATGAACACTAATTGTTGAGTGTGAGGCAAGGAGAAGAGTGCTAAATTTGAACGACATTTATGGGAAGGAGTTCTGAGTTAGCCCTCATGGATTCATGGTCAGGCTAGGGGGTGAATCGGGAAAGTAGTTTGGTTGCCATGTTCTACGGTTGGGAGGAACATGGTTGTTCCCTTTATCTTCCTACAAATTGATTCATATATGATATTCTACTTTTCTCTCGTTAAGTGTTATGATACAGATAAATCTGCAATTTGTTTACTTCTATGAATGAACTTCTGGTCGAATGTTGTTGTAATGAAAGATTGACCAAATAATTCCTAATCATTAGTTAGGAATGGATTTGATCTGTGGGACGTGGTACTGAGTAAATACTAAGGTCATTGGATGTATTAACTAGAAAGACTAGCTCTGTAGAGGTTACTACTCTCATAATAGGATAAACTACAGGCTACATCTCACTTTTAATTAATTTTGTTGAGTAAATTAATGTTTTCATGATGTGATGGAAGTGAAGTATACCAATATATATGAATGATTATGTTTCCTGTTGGTAATTATAGTATACAAATGAGTCTCCACTAATGTACATGCAAGCTCAAATTCAAAATAAATACACCATGTATGACAAGAATTTTCATGATATGCGTATAAAACATTTACAGGTATATTGCGTATAGGTATACATTCATATATTTGGAGATCTGTACAAGCGATACAGTAAAGATAAAGTGAACTATCTACAACAGATTCAGGGAATAATATATATATACATACATGTATGAAAATAATTCTGCAAATTGCAAGATCCCATTTCAGGAAAAACTGCAGTACATATATATATATATATATATATATATATATATATATATATCAGTAAAGTATTAATAGTAAATCAGAAGGCGATTAGGTCTAGTTTCGCTATACTTTAAATTATGGAATTAATTTTGAACAAATCTAAACCTGTCAAACACTTACGGAGATCTGTAATTAAATGCTAGAGGTACACTTACGGAGATCCGTAATTAAATGCTAGAGGTACACTTACGGAGATCTGTAATTAAATGCTAGAGGTACAAGGGTCGATGAATCCAAAGACTATTCTGGAACCCAGAACTTGATTTACACATATCTCGTAATTCCGCAAACCATAGCAATAAAGGAGTATAAACTGTCCTAGAAATTATATCAAACTAATAGCAATAAATTCATACGAAAATGTTTTAGTAAACTAGACTGTCAAACATATTTTTGTCGAACTCGAAACTCGAAAGTAAGGAAGAAATCTTATTTTCTCCAAGTATTTAGTGAGAAAGCTACAAAATCATAATGTTCATCAAAACCCACGAAACAAGACAAACATTATGAAAGATCTTATGGCTTTAATTAATTATAACACGGAATGTCTGTGCAACAGAATCGATATACAAAGCATAAACCCCAGAATTTTATAAGTTCATTTTTACATAATGCTTGGTTGGAACTCAGACTCTAAACATCTGAAATTGAATACATTTCTAGACGATAACAATGACAAATACATTACGAGTTTGGGATGAGACTAGAGTAGCGAAATCACTGGATTAAAAGTACCCAACTCAGTACACTATTTCAATTAGAAAAGAAAAGTCTTGTAAAGTAATATTTATACATAGTAGTCGAGCCAGAAAGCCAAGAGTAAAACTCGAAGACCCTCTCTTCCCAACCATTTTAGGTAATCGAACGCAACTATATCGAACATTTAGAAATCCAGGAGAGACCATGCCCTTTTCACTATTGAAACTATGGAAAGGCCTACAAAGTGAAATCAAATACCTTTTGCCCTGAAGATAAGAATTGAACATCTGAGATCCTTGCGCAAACGAAAGCCCTGAAAGAAGTATCATTTAAAAATATCAGTAATCATAGATAAAAGTAATAAGAATACCAACATAATGATAATGGTTAGTAATGAAGTATTCCATGATCATACTTAACTTTTGTTGCTTGCATGTCTTCATTTTTTTTCTTGTCGCATTTCCAGCTGGACAGATGCCTGGATTGAGGGTGGATGGCGCATTACCACTCTGATGGGTACCCTCGCATCAAATAGGGCCCATCATTAGTGAATTATACAAACCTTGAAAACGAAAAGATTAACAAGGAGAAAATTTTTACACAACAGTTAACGATTTTAATAAAAGGCGGTTGATTGTATTTAGTTCTTGTAATGATGCAAGTCAGACTGTGCACTATCATGGTGTAAACTGTTCATAACAAACTTGAAACTACACATAGCCATCCAGAACCAAATCACTTATAGTAGTTATAGGTCAATAAGCATTATAGAGTTATCTCGACTATTTAATCTAATCGAATAGACCATGATGAAGATAATAACTACAATAAGAAAACATTTGGATGTATTGTAGAATATCATCGTTGGACTAAGCAAAGTTCTGCAGAGGTATTGAGTTATTGGAAATCAATCAAAAAGATTTGACATAGGGAAAATAAACTGGCAGGTTACGAAACCCTTTATCCCAAAGCATAGAAAAAAACGAACGAATATACTCTCCCTAAAACCAGAGGAGAAAACAACGATAAACTCAAAGAAAATCACTCCTCCAGGATTTAGGATAACTTCGGAAGCAATACAGAGAAGTTACACCAAATAAGAATCTGGGAAATGCATCATCTCCTTTATCAACCAGAGTATTATGGTAAGGAGAAACTTACCAGGGATGCGGACCACGCTATCTGTTACAACCATGGAGCGATCGCCCTGGCAATGCACTGCGCCTCCAAATAATTGTCACACAGAGCCTCTTCGCGGAACTCAACAATGACAACTGTGAACCTAATCCAACCCTAAACTACGCCTTTCCATCTCGGAGTAAATGTGGATAATGAGGAGGACGGTTAGCCATGTGACCATGTGAGAGTCAGTATGACACTTTGGATGTAGAACCCGGTAAATTCAATGGAACTCGTAGGACTACCATTAATAAAACTTACGGAGCCTTAACTACCTTGACAGTGGACCATTCCTTCCACTTAAGGAATGTCACGATTAGACACCTTCATGACTCGACAGAAGTTAAATCCCTTTCATTCCCTCGATGTTATCGTGAGTCAGCAGTCCGATCCTTGTTGTGGAATTTCCACTGGCATTTGAATGTAGAAACTGCTTTACCAACAAGCCTAGTACTAAGGACCATTAATTAGCCGAGACATAGTGGAAACACTTTTTTAAATTTCCAAGTTCTTTAGAATTATTAATCCTGGGCGTTGTCAATTGTCAATTGTCAATTAAATTGCTTCATTTTTAAAAACTTTGGTCACTTGAATTCTTCTTGTAAGGTTTGTTATCCTTAAAAACTGTAATCTCTGAAAATTATGCCATTTACGCCATTTCCGAATCGATTCAATTACAATTTAAACAACAAATTATTATACATTTAATAATTTTAAATTTTTAAATCAAAAAAAAAAATCACAAAAGTAAAGCAATTTGAATGCCAAAAGTACTGGTCCGTTAAAAGGCCGCCACGATTCCTTCCATCCATCAAGTAACCTATATAGGGATGAATCCTGACCCATAGGTATCAAAATGGCGTGTAAAAATAACATCACGCATGAAATTGTGAGATACAACAAATAAAATACTTTCATGCATCACATTCAGTTTTGAAAATTGCAGATATTTCAACGTAAGCAGTCGCCACCATTTAACTCGTCAATTTTCAGATTGCGGATGGCGACGACCGAAATGAGACCAGTAGTCCCCCGACAAAAACGAAAGCAACCGGCCCGCATCCGCGATGATAGTGAAGACTCCGGATCCCACAACGGGCCAGCAATAAACCTACAAGGATTAAGAGCTTGGCTGTGTTAGGAATACTGTTTATTTTAGAGTTTGTTTGGGTTTGTTAAATTTAGTTAATTGTTAGTTGTGAAAAATCTTCTCTAACTATCAGATTCTAATTATGTGTGAATGATTAAATGGTTGAAATATTCCCTAATAAATTTATTATATTGTAATATGTGTGATATTGAATAACAAAATAATTTTTTTTTTGGTGTGTAATATTGTGAAAAGTTGGCTCCTCACATATACGAGAATTTAATGTTTTAAGTCTGTGTATGGATAGGAGCCATGTGACTGGACCCCATTGCTTGAATGAAAAGTGAGATGGTGATGTCAAACGAGATCCTCGCACACCAAACCATGATATCTTTGACCATTTTCAATCTATGAGATGGTGATGTAGGAAAAAACTATAAAGTCAAAGGCCACCATCTAACCTATCCATGCCAGCGATACCTATGAATTCTATCTTTCTTAAGGGTTCACAAATTCCAAGAATTTTGTTTGTCAGATGGTGAAGAATTATGTACTTCCAAAAATCACTCGAACCAATTTCAAAGACATGTCCTTCACTTTGACATTGCGTTTGCACATTTCTAAGTGCCCCTTCATTCACGGTTTGTGAAAGGAGAAAGTAATATGGAATACAAGCTCATGCTCGGATTAAGAGTGGAAAAAACGACATCTTTCACTACTATTTACCTACACTTACATTGTAAGGGGTCGAAATTTCCAAAGAGAAACTTTATGTACATAAGGAAAAATAAGGGTACATACAAAGTCACGATGAAAAGTACATTATGAAGTCTTTGTTTTGATTAATAGAAGCTATTCTTTTTAACATTAAAAAATAAGAAAGTTCGTGGCTTTCTAGTGATACACCTTTGGTGGAATTTGTATAGATTATAGCTTACCTTTGGTGGAATTTGTATAGATTATACCTTATCTTTGGTGGAATTTGTATAGATTATAGTTTAGTTGGTGGTATTTGGCATCATCTCTTTATCAAAGAGAATTTAGATCTCAAAACATCGCATGATCACCTAATGTTTTTCTTGTCTTTATCTGTGCATGTTGCTTTTACCTTTTACCTTGCTTTTGTGCGCGCCCTCATTCTTCATTCTTCAAACTGCTTGTCCAACAGTTGGTAAGATAGAACAAATTACTTAGTAGAGGAAATTTCATTTTTATGTGTTTTTCACGTAGTAGTGGTCCTTGGTTCAGTTGGGGGTCGTTACAGACTGGTATCAAAGATTTTGGCTCAACACTGAACTCATATGGGCCAATAACCAACACAAATTTGGTAAAAAATTGTTGTTATAGACTTATTCTATGGAGGATTTGGGAAAAAAAGATGAATTATGGAAAAAAAAAAAAACCAAAAATTTATAAAACTGTTAGTTTGAAATTGCCTTAGAACCCTCTAAGTCATGATCAATGGCATCAATATGTAGAGTTACACTGTTTAAATTTGAGTTGGAAGGTTGAATTTCATGTTTTAATGGTTGTTGTATAGTTGGGAAAATTTGGATGAATCGATGGTCAAGATCACATTTGATTTCGAGATCAATGGCCTAGATTCATCATGAATAGATTTATAAAGATATAATTTTTTCAGAGTTTGACAAGCCTTGAAAATCGACGGTCGAGATTAATTTTCAACAGTTGGGAAAATGAGACAAATTGACATTCTGGATTCATTTTTGGTCATTTGGAAGTTGGAGAAGATCAACGGTCAAGATCATTTTGAATGGCAGATTGACGATCCAAATTCATTTGGGATTCGATAAAAAAATTCTAAGTGTTGGAGTTGACAAAGATGATTCACCGAGAGATGATGGTCGAGTTGGATGAATTCACAAAGTGTTTTAGTTTTCAGTGGAAATTTTCAATGACCAATTGTCGGGTCAGTCATTTTAAGAAGGTGTTTGCTTGACAAGAGGAATCTTCGATCGTCAATGACTGATGATCGGGTTTGCCAATTGGGTGAGGTGTTTGGGTCGTCCAAGAAAAATTGTGGATCGTCGATAAAGAAAAGAGGAGGATGACGTGTCGTTCCACGTCAACATCCTCATGTCATGTCAAATCAACCAAGTTGACACTTCATGATGATGTTTCATGCCATGTCAACATTCATGTGTCAAGCCATATCAACATAGTTCCCAAGTTAGACATAAATCATCGATGGTCGATGATCGGGTCAGTGGGATTGGAAAAGTGTTTTCATATGAAAACATAATAAGATATTGAAGAAGACAGAATTGTGTGTAGAAAACAAATTGTATTAATGTTGCAAAAGATGAGGAAAAAAATGGAATCCATAGAATTGGCTCGTGGATAATATTTCCAGAGGAACATAAAACTAAGGTGAGAGTGATGTGAAATATCTAGAGAGAATGTAGTAGCACCAAATAAAGATGGATATGCCAAAATGTTATGTAAGTGTAGATCCAGAAACACCAATGGAGGGGATATAAGGCGTGGAGACATATTTTGAATGTGATGAGATTAAATACCTTGAGAGAGTGAAAATTACTTCTCGAAGATTATGAACCTACACATATAATAGGTGGAAATAGCTAAAGAGGGACAAAAAATGTAGAGGAAAATATGATCCAGAATGGGGAGAAGATGGTCATAAAATTGAGAGTTATGTTTGTAGATTTTGATTATACCCTGAAAATAAAGAGAAAACTAGATAAATTGAAGTAGAAGGGTAGATGTCTAGAAGAATATTTTGAATAGTTTTGTATGATCTCCATGAGAGATGGTTTGGTATGAGGTGGTCAGGAAAAGATCATGTAGTTTTTCAATGTATTTAATTTTTCAATTAAAAGGAATATAACTACAAAAAAATTATCACTTAATATCGATAAGTAAGAAACTATAGATGAAGAAAATGCATGAGAGCATGCATGAAAAAGAGAAAATAAATAAATTATCCTAAATGTGGCTACAAAGAGTGTTGATTATAAAATTGGTCTACATTTTGTTGAGAAAACTGAGGAAACTGTGTTCAAAGAACATGTCGTTGATAACGTGCAAAAGTAAAATGGAGAAACATGATTTGCAGTAGAAGAGTACATTGAAAACAATGTTATGAAGGTTTTTGTAGAAAGCTCAAGAAGTAGTAGAGAGTAGTAGCCAACTTGAGAGTGTGTATATGTAGACCAAAGTTATTTTTGTAGTGGTTAGTGGTGTTGCAATAGAAGATGGTGTTGTAAAAAAAAGTGGTCTTGCATTAGTGGAGTTTTAAGGAGATGATGTTACTAATGTAACAGTAGGAAATATGGAATAGGGAATGATTCATTTTAATAATGTTTTCTCTAGTGACTTTGTTGTAGGTGACATCAAATGTGAAGTAAAGGAAAATAAAGTGGCGTATACCATATAAAATATATAGCAATTTCAACGAAAAAAGTTGATGCAAAAGAGTAAATATGAAATAGAGAAACAACAAGATGAAGATGATCACAGTAGAGGAGTGATTGCAAAAAAATAATACAATAAACAAAATATCCATTGGGAGAAAGAATTGGTGGTGTGCAATGAAATCAATATTATCCAAGCCGGACAAGTTATTAAACCTGTTGAGCCAAAAAAACTAAATTAGAATGGAATGGGAAAAAATTTAGACCATAAAATTGGTGGACCAAAAACTACATATATATTCAAGCACTTCCATATAAATCCAAACCTTTATACAAAAATATGAAAATCTTCTATTGTATATAGAAAAAGTGCATATAACCAAAATAAAACTCAGTAAAATCCATCTTGGAACCAAATACATCAACAAAGAGTCTTGAAATGGCCTCTAGAATCCAAAAATAAATCATGCTACAACAAATAACTGGGTGAGTGCAAGAACTTGGTTGCTGAAAAAGTGGCAATTTCATGATTAAGAACATGCACTTGAAAGAACGCATGTGCTTTCCTAGGAACATGCACGCATTACTACAACTATAGGTTCGGTTGTGGCCAAAACTCCCCGTGGATTGCCATGTATGTTAAGTAGTAGGAGCCTGTGCATTCTCTTAAGAATGCATGCACGTTATTACTGTTGTTGTTTTTTTAAACTGTCTGAGAGTGATTATGTACATATTGTGCAAAAAGGAGGTAGAATAAGAGGATATTTCCACCGCCACCACCACCGCATGTCCATGTGTGTTACATTTGTCTTAAATTTAATCCAATTTAGTCGAACTCATTTAATATATTGCTCCCAATAATCTAAATTGAAAAAAAATGTAATTTAGTATTTTAAATAAAAAAGTAAACTAATTTACATGCCATGAATGTTAAATTGCATCATATAAAATACAATGGAACCCCAAGAAAATTTAAACCCTTCACAAGAAAACTAAGAAGATAAAAACCCCAACCCACCACCAACACCATAGAATGTAAACAATGAAATTGATGAGGGGTTGGTGATCTTAAGAAACCTTGAGGAAAAATAAAGGGAGACTTTAGAACCTAGAAAAGTCTCCTTGCCCACTTCTTTGGACATCATTACCCAGTCCATTGCGAGTTCCCAAGGGAAATTGACATCTATTTCTGACTATAGGGAAATAATGTACAAGTATTACAGCATTGGTTTGGACATAAACGTGGTCAAAGAACTCTGCATTTCAAAACAGCAAATATTGTCTATTTTTAGGGATCCTAGAAATGGACAAGAACTACCATTGACCAAGAAATGAATATCCATTGACTGGTGCATCCATCCCTAGATTAGTCAAAACTGGATGGATAGGTGGTACATTGTTTTTGATAAACATCTGTGCAATAACAGGGAGATTCCCTTATATTTTATGAGGAAATTATGGGTTGATTTGATTATGGGAAAACATGTCAACTACTTTGACATGAGTGACTTCGAGGGGGTGGGTCAAGGGAGCGGCCTCGAATTAGGTCCATGTTCCCCTAGGCTAAGACTTGACCCCCCTACCCATCATCCTCCTATTGCAGAGAATTCACAACACATAGAGCTAGTCATCTCCTCATTGACTCGTAGCCTAGTGCAATATAGTAACATTGTTTCACTATATCGATCGGAGGTGCATGTCAGTGACATTGATAAGGGGTTTGGAGCATCATCATGCACAAGATAATTCAGTGAGGAGAGGGTACATGGAAATTAAATTAGTCCATGTGAACCTCACAGATGCTCTAGTTGCGGGCATACATGTTATGGTCCTATATATCCCATTGGAAAACATAGATTCATGAAGGAGGTTAGTATCTTAACCCTTTTTTTTGTTCTTCATCGTTATATATTTATTTTTTATTTTTTGTATTTATATAGATATTGGATTTTATGTTGTTTTATAACTTTTTCTTTCAAGCAACAAACTCTCTACACATATGGATGCATCAGTGCCTAGCCACACCATTGATGCATGAGTGCCTAGCCACACGCATGTATCACATTGATAGATTTAACATATTCATTTATTTATTTTATGACATCCTGAAATTTATTATATTTTCTCTTTTTTCTACATGATTTGGCACTAGGCAATTCCAGGTATTTTCCATCTGGGATGGACAACTCACCAGTGTCACATATATCATGTGTAAAGTTAAATATCATATAATTTTCAAAATGTTTGTGCTTATGTTTTTGAATTTTAGTATTTGGTACTAATAGTTCAATTTTATTCATATCTATGTAGGTCGACGATACATTTTCTAGGTATAGTAGTATTGCACCCCCTAGGCACCGGGGCATTTCTTTTGGGTTGCCTTTATCCAGGAATATGGTGTTGGAATCACTTGTACAACTTGTTAGGGTCCATCACAACCCACATGTATACCACCCACCCCCACCACCACTTTCGGCCCCATCGACAGAGATTGCCACTGTAGAGGTTGTCTCGGAGCAAGTTGTACAACCTAGTCCTCCATATGTCAGTGACTCTCCATCAATGTATGAGATATTCACAGTGAGATAATGCATTAATAATAATTTTTCATGTTTCATGAATTATTTTTTATGCATATTCATTTAATTTTCTTGACTCGATCCTTGTAACTGATGTAGGGTCGCATTGCAGAAAGAATGGGGTTGTGTAGGTGGGTAACACCCTCACGATTGACAATTTCAAATGTTGTGAGTTGTCTTAGGTTAAATTATAAGGTATCAATTTTTATGTCTATTAATTCATTGATGAAAAAAACTTATAACATTGTTTAGTTTTCGTGCAGTCTCCAAAGTGTCGAAGAATGCCCTGGCCTAGAACCTCTTGAGGTGCATCTTCAAGCAAGAGAAGAACGATAGATTTCTAGGATTCTCCTGAGGGTGGAGAGGGTAGAAATAATCAATGATTGACCAACTATTGTCATATAGTATCTAGGCTATGATATAAATGTTTTTTTATGTTAGGGCACTTGTATACTGGGCACGAGTTTCCATTTTGTAAAAAATGTACAATTTAGAGGATGTTGGGTAGATATATATATATATATATACATTTCATGGAACAATTTTCATGAATCTCGTTGTTTCTACATTTGATGTTTATGAACATATGAATTTCAAAGTGTATGAATGTTATGTGTATTAATCCCTTGATTTGTTTCTATTTAGCAATTATAAATACTTGCATTACCCATTAAGGAATAGGAATAGCTTATGGGAACACACATTTGAGCTCAATGTTATTTTCTAGTGCACACAAAACATTTTCCTCTATTTATGCATGCCATATATAAAACCATTTGATTTATGAGTAACCCTTAATAAATGCTAAAAAGACTAGTGAAAGACTTATTAATGAAAATGTTTGTTGAGATTGTGTAGTGGGTATTTGTAAATTTTGTTCAACCCATCAATTATTAATAATATTTATTTAGTAATGATATGCTACCACAAATCTATCTAGAAAGTAATGCTACCAAAATTCTATCTAGAAAGTAATTCCTTACACATTTTCCTTCCTTCAACCTAATAGAAAATTAGCACATGTGAATGGGTAAATTATGTGTCTCCTATAAATAGATTGATGTAGATGAACTAATTTTATGTGGTTACATGCTAGTACAGTACATCTTATAGATAGTCAATGATGTGATATTCAAAATGTAAAACTTGAAAAAGAAGCTATTGAATTTCCAAATTTGACATCTATTATATAGTTTCATTACCTGCACAATGTGTATATTGACTTGTTGATGATTAGAACTATTTCAAGTTGTCTCTCTCACACTATATTTATTCTCAAATAATACATCACTTTTACATGAAATGAATTGTGTATCATCCAAGAGTGGGGCTCTATTTATAGTTTATTTTTATGGATTTACTTGTCTTAGGGTTTTAGTGGTAGTTTTCTTAGGGATTCTCAAGTATGAATACCATTGGATACCATTGGTATGCATACCATGGTATTGAAATGGTATGCATGCCATTGGTTTGCATATCATTTCATACCATTGATATCCATACCAATGTATGCATACCATTGATATTGTACGAGTATGTATACCATGCTATTGCAATGGTATGCATACCATGGTATCACAATGGTATTCTCAAGTATAGCATACCATTGGATACCATGGTATTAAAATGGTATGCATACCTTGGTATTGCAATGGTATGCATACCAAGGTATCACAATGGTATGGATACCATTGCATAGCATTGGTATGCATACGATTTATAGGTTATTTTCAGGGTTTTTGTTGTCTTATGGTTTTAGTGGTAGTTTTCTTAAGGATTCTCAAGTATGTCATACCATTGGTATGCATACCATTTATAGGTTATTTTTAGGGTTTTAGTTTTCTTAGGGATTTAGCAGTAGTTGTCTTAGGGATTCACAAGTATGCATACCATTGGCATGCATACCATGGTATTGCAATGGTATGCATACCATTTATAGGTTATTTTTAGGGATTTAGTTTTGTAGAAGTGATACTCATTCAATATAACCCTATTTTGTTCATTACTATCTGGTCCATTCCTGTATGTGATATGTACCATTATGCTAACCTTCTCTGAGTGATAATATTGGATTTGAATCTCATTTTGCAGTTGAAGGGTGTCATTCTCAGAAAAATCAATCATTGATAACACAATACCAATAGGAAATGTATTGTTCTCCCTGACCAAGTTTTGAGGAATACTTGGTCATATTTGACGGTTTTTGGGACTTCGACAGCTTGTCAAAGATGGAGCGCAACGTGAAGCGGAAATCGTGGAAGCTAGACCCATTTTTGGGTCCTTTTTGGGTTTTTGGTGATAATGTAGTGGGAAAGGGATGTCGGGCCGTGGGTTTACCCACACTTAGGCCCACTGTTGTATGTATAAATAGATGTATAGGTGAAGTAAGTGATGGGGGCAAAAGAGTAGTAGAGTGTGATCTATGTGATCGAAGAGTTGTGAGTTGTGATAAGTGTTGGTAATGATTGTAAATCCTTTGTGCATAATATAAGAGACTAAGTGCAGGATATTATAGAAGGCTCTGTTCTTTTATAACAAGGAAGAAGGATCTAGCGAGCTACACAGATCTTATGTCCTATGCGAAGAGGGATTTGGATGGCTTTGTGTGGTAACTTGATTAACTGAAGATAATAAAGAGGAAGACTTTGTGGACGTAGCCCTAGGGTAGGGGTGAACCACGGTAAATCTATGGGTTGTTCTCTATGCCTTGATCTGATGTGTTTGTCCCTTCCTTTGCTAAGTGCTTTGATGTGTTTAGATAGATATATTTATGCTTTGTGCTTCTGAGATATGAATGAATGCTAAATTTGGTATGTAATATGCTTAGTGCTTGATCTTCAGAATCTAATCTATCTTGTTGTGGCTAAGTGTTGAATTGTCTTAGATCTAAGTACATACTGTGATGCTTTGTGCTATCTACAAAGTATTATAAGGGTTGAATATTGATGAATAATCTATGCTAGGTGATTTCTAAGTGTTATAATCACAAATTTGTGTCCCAGCTAAGGTTCCAAACACCTGAGTCTTGCAACCACCCTTGCCTCTACCTCGGTTCAGACTTCATCTGCTTCACAGGTGTTGCCAAAAGGGCCGGTAGTTAGGTTTTTGTTGGTGCATTGCTATAGCGTTGAACCCTGGGTATGGTCCTGTGCCAACAAATGGTTCTGTTGTTGGGACTTGAAACTCTGATTGTTGGGAACTGAGCAGAAGAAGATTTGTGCAAAGATTCATCCTGAAATTGTGAAAGCTTTGTGCATGGATCTATTCCCTAGTGCGTAGTGATCCACTTGATCTGAAAAGTTCTATGTTAAAAAAGGAAGGATAGATCTGAAGGAAATAAGTCAGATATGCAAGAAAAGAGGTTGATACTGAAAAAAAAATGGCCAGAACTACAAAAAGAGGTAAGATCTATAAGCTATGTGCTCTGATAAAGGTAAGAATAGTTAAAAGTTCTTATATCTGGAATCTTTGTGCCCTGTAGAAGTAAAAGAAGTGAAATTTTTTGTTTCTAAAGTATGGATTTAGGTATGCTTGATAGATTTTGTCCAAGCTTGAAAACTAGGGCATTGTTAGATGAAAGAACGTTTGATATGAATAGATCTGCTAAAAATAATGAAATATATGTTATACCTATGCATAGAAATAATTTTTGGACTAACCAATGGATGCAGGATCCTAGAAAGAAATTTTTGCAGGCTAGCCATTATGACCCTAGAAAGTAGTACAAGAAAAGTTGGGGATCATTGAAGAGAAATAAAGGATTAAATATTTGTTACAGTTGCATAAGACCAGGACATATTGCTAAGGAATGCCCTGGGAGAAACCCCGGTTGACTCTGTTGTAAGCCTATGGACCATGAAGTACTGGATTTCCCTAGAATGATTGCTAGACTTGAAAAGTTGAATATGGAGAAAGCAAACTCTGAAGGAGATCAAGAGACTAAGATTATAGAAGAACCCCAGAAAGAATCAGAGATTATGTTACTAAAAATGAAATAAACCATGGATGAACATAAAGATGCTAGTTTGTCAGAGATCTTCAAAGAAAAGGAGAAAATTGAAGTAAGAATATGACACTTTGAAATTGACTATGCTCTGGATGAGGGAACATAGATGAACATTATGATAGAAATTACTTGGGAAACCCTAGGTAGGACTGTTATGGTTCCTTCACTAGGAAACATAGGGTTGTTTAAAGGAAAAATGGTAACCCTATGTGGTAGAATTACCCAGATAGCTATGAGTACCCATGGAGCTTTGACAGAGGAAGAATTCAAAGTTATTAAATTTATTGATGACCATGCCCCATTTATTTGTTAGGCAAGATCTGGATTGAAAAAGACCAAATCCAGAGAAAAGGAAGCCCTAGAACAGAAGAAGCAAGAACTCATGGAATTTTTGACTAGAAGGATCACCTACTTGATGGAAGAACAAGAGAATAGATCTAATCTATTGAACACCAGGGACTTGGATGTCGAATCTATAAGAGAATTAGAGGAACCACAAAAGACCAAAATACCTAATCCATATGATGAAGGAGTATTACCCTTGGATCTGAAGAAAGAATCTCAACATCGTGAAGTGACTATGTCGAGAGAAGATAAGAATTAGAATGGAAAAAGGATGACCAAGATGAAGCTCACTGGGAAGAAGGCTAGTAAGCTAAGTAAGAAGAGATCCAAGATCGAAAAGTTACAAAAGATTCTAGAGGAAACTTCGCAGAAGGAAATATCACAGGAATTTAGCTTCATCGGGATATCAAAAAAATGGCATATGGAACTTCGTCGTGGTGAAGCAGTATAGTCGTTGGACTGATATACCCATTCGACTTCCGCCCAAAATGGAAAAAAAAGCATTAAAGGATCACCACCAGACCGTTGGACCATGCCATAAAAAATGGATCAATGTTCATGGAAGATTCATTCCCGTTGCAAGCAGACCATTGACGAATTTCCTATTTAGCTCGTCGCGTCATGCCCGAAGAACACTTTTGCCAACTAAAAATTTGAAGCCCACAGAACTAGTGATTGTCTACAGTGATCACTGCAAGCAGATTGTTCATCCTAGTGTATTATTTTGAGATCATCGTGACCCCAATTATCTTTCCCGAGTGCGTATGTCTAACGAGCTCACCACACTTGAGGAATCTATCACAGTGGTCCTTCTTGGTTTAATGATTGAGAGAGTCATGTCGGAAAGAAGAATGTCCACCGGAATCCGAGCATCATTTATGAGAGGAGTGCAAGCCTCCCCATTGACTGCTCGAGAAGGAACATCTCGAGCCAACACATAGAGAAGAACTAAGCAGAAGGATGACATAGCCAACGCGAAGTTAGTGCCATCCATCCTACCATCTTACATACCCCCTCTGAGTGGAGAGATTAATAGGGATAGTGTCCTTAGAGACTTTGAATACACCCTATTCACTGAATATCTACTGAAAGGAGTACGCACCTACCATGTAGATCAAGACAAGGTTACAAAGTTGAAGTTTTGCGACTTCAACCTAGGGGACCGAAAATTTTACAGCATGCTCGCCCCGTATAAGTACTTGAAAAGAACTAAGGGCAATAATTTGAAGCTCATCCCTCAACAATGGACGATGAACCTCGCGCAGTCTACTTTGCTCAACGCTATGAAAATACTGCACTTCGGAAGACACTAGGAGGTGAATTCTTGTGTAAAATTGCTTCTAGCAAGTTAACACGGGAGGATACTTGTGGTTAGAACATCGCATAACTGTTGATCTAGCGCTGATCAATAGGATCATCGATCTTAGCATGCAGGGCCCTAATCCCCATGAGTACTATCCTGGAAAGACCGCAGACCACGCTCTTGTGCAGAATATCAAAGAAGCCTATGGCGACGTTGAGAAAGGCGCGCGAGGATACAAGGTAGCTTCTATTGAAAGTGTCACAGTGTGCCTCGCATGCCAACTGATCGTAGGGAAGTTGGTATGCAAGAATCGACCAACACAAGTATCTGGATTTGTAATTCACCTCGCAGGAAAGTGCACAGAGGGACTACAGATGAACTGGGCAAAGTACCTGGTGAATCAACTGGATATTGACTGCAGAGAATCCCAAGATCAGGGGCATGAATTGCATTTTAGCTGGCTCTTGATACTGATCACTTTTGTTCCATGGGAGCTACCGGAAGGCGCAACCTTCCCGGACCTTGACCCCTTTGAGCCACTAGCCATGAAGTTTAGTAAATTATGGTACTTGAACGACATGAGCAAGCAATGGAAATCGAATGTCGTTTTCCACACGTACTATAACCAATTGAAAGAATCCATAAGGAGTGAACCTCGCATAATCTCGAACACTTTACACAGATTCTAACCTCTGATAAAGTTTAGCATGGACCACCACTTTATATACCTAACCCCATGCACTGATGAGCACCAAAAACAACTTCAATCCTATTATAAGATGATAGAGGAAGACATGGAAGAGACCACCAAGGAATGGTCGGCGGACCTTCTTGTTTTAGTAGACCCTGAAAAAATGTCCGACATCGACAGCCCCGAAACTATGCAAGATACACCTGGGCCCAGTAGGACAAAGAAAGCAAAGACGACGAAGAAGACTGAAGAATTCCAAGATGTTGACAGCCTATCTGTAAGGATGGCTTCCATTACACCAGATGAAGAAGGTGATGACTAAGAAGGTACAAAAATTGAACAACATAAAGTTGAAGTACCACCTCCTAGGGACGAAGAAGACTCATCGAAGAAAAGGAAGGTCTCACCTCTAAAATCTTCGTCTAGAAAGAAACCAAGAACCCCTGTAACCAATATGTGAACTACCCTCACGTTGGATGACTTTGATTTCATTGTTGCAGTGGTCAATGATGCTTCAAAGGAAATCATAGAGAAGCAGGAGGCGAAGTAGGAACAAATGTATAGCCAAATTGAGATCGTGCTCCAAGGAGTACAACAAGAACTCCAGTCTAGCCGAGCAATCTCTACTACACCTCTGCCAGAAGGAATAACAGAAGTGGGAGATGAATCAGTTCAGCTTCGCAAGATTGATTATACAATCGAAGTACGCCTTTGACATGCTCAGGAAGAAAAAGTGCAGGCCACCCAGGCCTTAAAGAAAGAACAGGAGGAAATTATTAAACAACGTCAAGCTGCGCAACAAGAGAAGAATGCTCTCCAAGAAAAAATTAAATAAGACAGAGTGAAGATCCAAAAAGAGAAAGAGCACCTGCTCGCAAAGAAGATAGGAATTGAAGAAGCAGTCAAAAGAGAATTTCGCTATGTGACTGACTGAGAGAAGAAGGCCGAAGAGCCCATAAAGCGCCAAGTGATGAATCTAGTTGAAGTTATTCAGCAACTTCAACAAAGGATCATGGAATTAGAGCTTCATACCATACCACAGACTCCACAAGAAGTGTGTAACCAATGAGAATTGAATGTTCAGAGTGCAGTCGAGAGGATTAAAACACTTGCCGCAGAATGTAAACAACTAAGTAGCAGAAGCACGCAGATATATGAACAACTATCTGAAGACCCAGACTTGAATAAACTGGAGTCCCAACTCTAGGAAGCAAAGCAACACGTAGATACAGTATAGGCGCAACTGAAGCTCCTGTCACCCATTGAGAGGATGAAGAGATCCCAATAACAACGCACTGCCCCAAAACTCATTCTTACCACATAGAACAGAGTGATGGAAGTCACCCAGAAACTTCAGCCAAGCCAGGAGGGGGCCTACCTACTGTTTGACGAAATTGAAGGCCAAGGAACACTACTAGAACAAGTAGTTATTACAGTCGAGAAGAAACTGGAAGGACCTATCAGCGAAGCAGTTATTCAGGAATTTGTTGAGTAAGAAGCAGTAGCATAGAGACAAGTCGAAGTAGCTCGAGCCAAGCCCGAGACCTTTGAGGAAAAGTTACCAAGACTTGAGTAACTTGGGATGCATCACAACTGAGTGTTGGGGGCTTGTTGCCCCTGACCAAGTTTTGAGGAACACTTGGTCATATTTGACTGTTTTTGGGACTTTGACAGCTTGTCAAATATGGAGCGCAACGCGAAGTGGAAATCATGGCAGCTAGACCCATTTTCGGGTCCTTTTTGGGTTTTTGAAGATAATCTAATGGGAAAGGGATGTCAGCCCATGGGTTTACCCACGCTTAGGCCCATTGTTGTATGTATAAATAGATGTATAGGTGCAGTAAGTGAAGGGGCAGAAGAGTAGCAGAGTGCGATCTATGTGATCAAAGAGTTGGGAGTTGTGCTAAGTGCTGGTAATGATTGTAAATGCTTTGTGCATACTGTAAGAGACTAAGTGCAAGATATTGTAGAAGGATCTGTGCTTTTAGCGCAAGGAAGAAAGATCTAGCGAGCTGCGCAGATCTTCTGTCCTATGCAAAGAGGGATTTGGATGACTCTGTGATGTAACCTGATTAACTGAAGCTAACAAAGAAGAAGACTTTGTGGATGTAGCCCTGGGGTGGGGGTGAACCATGGTAAATCTATGTGTTGTGCTCTATGCCTCGACCTAATGTGTTTGTCTCCTCCTTTTCTAAGTGCTTTTATGTATTTAGATAGATCTATTTATGCTTTGTGCTTCTGAGATATGAATGAATGTTAGATTTGGTATGTAAGATGCTTAGTTCTTGATCTACCAAATCTAATCTATGTTGTTGTGGCTAAGTGTTGAATTATCTTAGATGTAAGTACAAACTGCAATTCTTTGTGCTATCTACGAAGTATCATAAGGGTTGAATATTGATGAATAATCTATGCTAGGTGATTGCTAAGTGTTATAATCACATATCTGTGTCCCAGATAAGGTTGCAAACACCTGAGTCTTGCAACCACCCCTGCCTCTACCTTAGGTGAGACTTCATCTGCTTCGCAGGTGTTTCCGAAAGGGTCGGTAGTTAGGGTTTTGTTGGTGCATTGTTGTAGTGTTGAACCCTGGGTCTGCCCATGTACCAACATGTATATTTGCATATTCTAAAATCTTCTTCCTGCCATCAATCCACATGGAAATGATGAACATAATGTCGTGTATTTTTTATGAAGTCCTTCACGAAGTCAAAAACTCGTACTTGGGAAGTGACCAATTGTATATGTGTTTCTTTCCTGTCCTCCATCAATATCATATGTCACATATTTAGATCTTTGAAAGGAAACATCCTTCCTCCCCAATTCATACTCATCGCTTACATGGATGCATTTGCATAGTAATGGCATTCCACCACACCTGGGGCATGTCCCATCTAAAAATGCATTTTAAAAAAATCTAAAACCCTCTGGCCTTGTACACAATATGTTGTGAATAAAGTCTCTAGATGATGACAGTGGCAATATA
>SNQJ01S0034254.1:57535-78340 GCA_010110895.2 Picea sitchensis | reverse complement strand
TATGCCAACCATGTATCTCAATCAGTCAAGTGTCTCAACTATATCATCCAATACATATAACATATATGAGTGTACCCGACATGTACATCAACATGTATCACCACTTTGTATCAAGCAAGTACATCAACCATGCACCAATACCACAACAAAATGAATCTTCATACATGTATGCCAAATCCACCACAAGACATGTGACAATCAAATTGCTAGTAGGTGCCTCTATCAATGACTCATCAGTGATGTACAACATGATCACCTCATCAACTCACCAACCACATGTCCCAATATGCAATCCATCCATATGCCAAATGCATGCATCAAGGTATACAACAAGTAGGATTCCAATAATACATCATAAGATATATCAATGAAACTCAAATATGTACCATCCATGTACAACAACTGATTAGCCTAAATCCTCCATTCAGTACAACAAATACTAAGCATCAAATAATACATGTACTAGTCGTGTGCTTAAATAGATCAATGACATATCTAGCTATAATAATCAAGATATATCACATTAACCAAGGTGCCATAACTTCACTTTCATAACCAACATTGTTCTTCAACAAAAAATACCTCAATCCATACTCATGGGTTAGTGCCATGCATCCAATATAGCCTTTCATTTTATATCATCACCATACATAATCCAATATGTAATCATGAAAAAATTGCAGCAAACAATGTCAGAACCCACAACAAACTATGTCAGACCTTGCAACATTGAGTTATACCATCACATCAAGCTGCAACCCATGTGCATATCCGTTTTCCCAAGGATTTACCACATATACATGGCCTGCTGCATAGACATATTTTGTATGTACGCGACCTATTCAAGGTCAGCCTGTGTATGTACATGATTGTTACCACTACCACCCATGTATGCTTCAGTAGATGACACACTTGAGCTTCCCTTGAGTCTTCGATTCTTCTCTGGTTGTTCATTATTCTTCACCCACTTCTAAAGGTCTCCCTGCTTCTTAGAACTTGAGCTATGAGCTTCCATATTTTCAAATATGTCTCCCTTCCTTACTTCATTCCTTATTTTATTCATGCTAAATAAAGTCCTCAGCATGGACTTTCTTCTTGTGTTCCAGCAATTCTGAGATTTGTGGACAAAACCACTACAACTGTAGCATCTCATGCTGTGACAATGAACAAAAATGTGTCCTACTTGATGACATCTCCAACACCTTATGGTGTTATGAAATCTTCCATTATCTCTCCTTGCATAAGATCTGCATTCCAAATATTTGTGACCATATTCATTACATGAATAACATTGCCCATTAAAAATACTTTCATACCTTTGCTTTGTTGTCCATCCCTTTTTAGGTGTAAAGATGGCTTCTTGAGGTCTTCCTTTCTTTGTTCTTTTGAAATTTTATTTTCCTTGTGTAGGTGGTTGAATTGCAACATTATCTTCATCCTTTGAGAGTGAGGAACTTACCTCACTCTTCTTTGAGGTGATTTCTTCAACATGCGTAGCTTCTCTCTTATATCCAAGACCTAATTTATCATTTTGTGATCTTTGACTTTCCAAGATCTCATTCAAGATTTGTGAGCTATTGAAGAATTTGTTTGACTTCTCTACTTTCTTTCTAGGATCAACAACTTCAACTTATAACTTATGACATGACTCTTACTTTTCATTTACTTGATACTTCAATAGTTCCTCTACCCTTTTGGCTTCTTCAATTTGGGTCTTGATATGGACAATAATTTCAATACTTTTTCTAATCTCATCATCTACCTTCTTATCTTCTTTTTCATTCTTTAGTCTTGTGATATCTTCTTCCTTTTATTCTAATTGAGTCTTATTACTCTCTTCTTGTTCTTTGAGCATTTCCTTTAACCTCAAGATGTGCCTTTGAATCTTTCTAAGAAACATTTTAGTGTTATCTGGAAGATAGCTATAGTCTAAATAATAATGGTCATTGATGTATTCATATAGACCCTCTTCAACTTTGTTTTGAAGTTCTGATAGTACTTCTTCTATTCTTTCCATGGGATAACTACCATCAAACTCTACACAAACTATTTCTAGATTTTCTTCTTCACTTGTAGAGAAATATTCAATATCATCACATTTTGAATTATTTCAATCAAGGGTCTTTGAGGATTCTTTACCTTCATTTCAAATATCTTCAAGATCTTACTTTTTTCTAATATCATCACATGATTCTTTTCCTTCATTTGAATTGTCTTCTAGATCTTCCTTATATCACATTTACAAATCATTCAATCAAGAGTTTTGGGAGATTCTTTACCTTCATTGATATTGATGGATTTGTCTTCAATATATTCCTTCTTGATTTGGTATGTCTCATCTATCTTTAGCCATAGATCCTTGGAGGAAGTGCATTGTCCTGTGATCTTTTTGATAGGGCTTGAGAGTCCACTAAGGATTGTCTTGAGAGCCAATGCATCATTCTTCTTTCCTTCCCTTTGAGTTGAAACATTTGACTTGTTCTTTAAGGAAACTGATCCACCAATAGGTACCTTCCAAATACCTACTCCCATTTCCTTAAAATGTACTCTCATCTCTATTCTCCATGTAGAATAATTTCCTCATCAAGGATTGGAACTTCATCATCCATTTGTGTCTCTATGGATCTCCTTCAAGCTTGTTAAGGCTTATAGTGAAAGCCTACTCTGATACTAATTGTTGGAGACAACGACTACACTGAGAGGAGGGGGTGAACAGTGTAGGAATCTTTTTCCAAAAACTTCCCCTTCAGAAAACTCATTATTTAGCAATCACCATTTATTCATTACTTATTGATGTCATTTATAACCACTTAAATGTGAACATACATCAACAACATTTCATCAATGGATCATCACCACAAGGAAAACAAACAACACAAGATGTATGTACAATTTCTTTTTTATTATGGACTACAATCCTTGGGTTTATCAGCAACAACTGAATAGAGCACAACTCTACAAGATAACCATCTCTATAATGCAAGACTCAACTTACACCCTCAACACCAACTGAGATGAGGCAAAAATCCTCAACAAATATCAATATGTCAACAGGTACGTGACCTACCGGTAGTGCAACACATGTATGTACATTCCCTACCAGTAGTACAACTCACATATGTACGCAGCCAATCTATACTACAACCTGCGTATCACTTCTGAGCAATTATGGTTTTTTTTTCATCACACACTCAGATCCTCTACAACCTTCAATCAAATTCTCTTTTGTCTCTCACTTTCCAATCTAATCCATAACCAGTCATAAAACATCCAATCTCTCCAACAACTTACTCATGCCTCTCAACCAGTTATTGATCATCTATAAGCAACCAATATACTATAGAAATTATATCAATACTGAATCATAAGAGTCTTTCTCACTCTCTTAACCAACACAAACCACATTACAACAACCATACCAAGAATGCCTTAAGCATTCACCACACAACAAGCAACAATATCCATCAAGACAACAATGTAACCATAAAAGAATTTCTATGGTAGATCTGAGCCCATAGAATGCAGATCTGGAACTTGCTTTAGTCTTTAAGACCCTGTCATCAGCTCAACCACAAGTCTTCGTGACTTTATCCATTGTACGCGCCCTGTTCTCATTCAGCCCACGTTTGCATGTGCCCTGGCTTACTGCAACCCCTGTATACCTCAGAAACCAGGCTTTTTGAACTTCTGAGACTTTTTTCGTCATGATCTCAGACTTACGAAAACATTGATGCATCCATGAGATCCTCCAGATCATCTCTCTCTCAAAATAGATCTTCAATACATGCTCAAGAGATACTCACTAGAGATACATATAAGATGTATTCACAAGAGACCCTTGCCTCTTATTTATACTCTCCAAGTAGCTTCCTTAGAAGCATCTTCTAGGTCACTTAACCCACTTCTAGGTCACTTAACCGTTTTCTAGGTTACTTAACCCATTTCTAGGTCACTTAACTTATTTTCCTCATTTTAAGGGTTAACCGCTTTCCATAGTTATAAATTTCTCCATTTAAATGTTCCTCCTTGGATTTCTCACTTTTATTTATGATTTAAATAACAATTCCTTCTTTCCAAGCTTCTTTGACTTCTTTGACCTTTTGGGGCTTCAAGCCTACATATGAGGGTCCTCCAATTTCGTAAGGCCATAACTCTCAAACCATGAGGAGTTATGTGACATTCCAAATACTACTGGAAATGGAATGACAACCACTATCCATCTAGGATAGTTCCACTGACAAATTCACTGATATTCATCTCATTATTCCATATACAAGCATGGGTTCTCCAACCATACTTCAAGGATAACTCAACCACAAAGCGTCTTCCCGTGAGGGATTTATCCATAAGGGGATCACTTTGGAGTTCATCCATTTGTGCACCTTATCAACCATGACAAGACAATAATGATTCATCCTTACATCAAACATCATATTTGACATCAATCAAGATCAATCATTTTACATCAAACCTTTGACCTTTGATATCATTCAATCATCTTTTGGTATCAATCAATTCCTTGACATCCATCCTTTGACACCAACCAATGAATCATCCTTTGGCATCAATCAAACAATCAATCCCATGAAATTAATCAATCACTTTGACATCAATCCATCACTTGACATCAATCCTTTGACACCAAATAATTAAACCTTTTTCATCAATGACAACATGATCCAAAAATTAACATGCCTAATCAATGATATTTCTTAAGTGATGGGTACATTTTTACTAGAAAAATGACAAAGTAGTTCAACAATCAATGTCACCAACATCAAGCGACATAGAGTGATTAGTTCTCTTAATTAAATGTCAGTTTCATACCATCACACATGATAGAATCTAGTGGAAATGTTGCAATCCTAAAAATGGTTAAATGTACTAAATTTTGAATGAGATCTAAAATTATACTTTCTCTATATGTGGTTATATTTTCTACTAAAATAAATGTTTGAAATTTTAGTAAAATGATAGAAAATGAAAAACTAAGGAGAATGTTATCTTTTACTTTAAGAATTTAATATTACCATTAATTACTAGGGTTAGATTTTTTCTTTCACTTTTATTGCTTTATTTATTTTATATTTCCTTTATTACTAAAGATATGTTTTTTTTCATTCACTATTATTATTATTAATAATATAAATTTCAGTGAATCATATCCACATCATACATAACCATTATTGTTTTTTGTTTTTCAAAATTAGAGTTGTAGTGATCCATATCCCCATTGTACCATATAGATAACTCATCAGACTAGTAGGTTTTTATGGTTTTCGTCCAACTTGATAATAATAATTGTCATAATTTTTTTTCTCTAAACTTGAGTTGAAGTGGTCGATATCCCCATCGTACAATATAGATAACTCATTAGACTAGTAGTTTTTTATGGTTATGGTCCAACTTGATAATAATAATTGACATAGTGGTAATGGGTAAAAGTGGGAGGAGTAGTTTTTTATGGTTATGGTCCAACTTGATAATAATAATTGACATAGTGGTAATGGGTAAAAGTGGGAGGATAATGGAGCAATAGGAGCCATCCAATGAGATCAATTTGAAAGGGTAAGTTTTTTTAGTTTTTGTTTAGTTAGTAAAAAGTGAAGAATAACAACAAATGGTAGAAGAGATGGTAATCCAATGAGATCAATTTGAAAGGGTAAGTTTTTTTTAATATTTGTTTGGTTAGTAAAAAGTGAAGAATAACAACAAATGGTAGAAGAGATGGTAATTGTTATAGTGAAGCAAAACCAAGTGAGAAATAGGGCAAAGTTGAATACTAATATAAATCTTCTACAATTGCAAAGTGATGATGCAAAT
Source organism: Picea sitchensis (assembly GCA_010110895.2). Classification (NCBI taxonomy): domain Eukaryota; kingdom Viridiplantae; phylum Streptophyta; class Pinopsida; order Pinales; family Pinaceae; genus Picea; species Picea sitchensis. The sequence continues at coordinate 72,517 of SNQJ01S0034254.1, read as the reverse complement.
TACAAAAGGAAGAAAAAGAACAATGATTCGAGAGTACAAAATGATGAGTGAAGTAGAATAAGGAAACAAAAAATAAAGAAGAGGAAAGGGTAGGGGCTTAGTAGTTGTTGTTTCATTAACAACTTACTCTCAAATATTTTATACTAAGGAAATATAGTAAAGTAGCATTTTCTTATATTCATCCCAAACATTTGCATAGTTTTGTTTAGTTAAATTCCTATCACTACAACTATCCTATAATTTTAATTAGTTTAATCATTGAAATATGAACAACTTTATTTAGAATTTATTTAGAATTTGTTTGTATGCATATTTCTCATGTCAAAAGTCAAATAGCACAACCATAGATGTAAAATTTGTAAATATAAAATGTGGTGGACTCTCTAAGAGATGTAAATCCCTAGGAATGGTTATGGTGTTTTTTTGTTATTTTCAATTGAGATAGGTACTGAAATTAATAAATTATATTGACATCCATTAGACCCCTTCCTGTGATTGAGGTTGAGGGTAATTTTAGTTTTGTGATATGATTAAAATACATTTATTAAGCTTAGAAAGGGAGATAATTTTTCATAAATTAGTGTTAAGATGAATTTATATTGTTCATAAAAAAATTAATTTTTTTTTTATAAAAATTAAGAATCTGTATACTGTGATTATAAATATAAAAATACTCATGAAACATTCCAACCAAAAAAACCCAAAAAATTATGAAAGACATATAGCACACTTGGACACTGTTGAAAATCAAAGAGTTAGATAGGTAGCTAAATAAAAATTACAAGCAACATGTGTTGGAATTAATGCTTTCATTAATGTAATAAGTTACATTCTATAAGTAACCAATCTAATTTAAGAATTGTTAGAAATTATTAAGAAATTATTTCAATTATTCCACCTAAATTAAGAACAAGTTAGATATGAAAAGAAACTAAAAACTCTATATAATAGAATTATAAAAAATATGATTGTGTGATCCATAATAAAAATGTGTATTTTGTGTGATTCCTTTGTTTATCTTGTGTTCAATCTTGTTTCATACTCTATTTCATTTCTTGGTATTAGAGATTGAACGATCCAAAATCATTGCTATCATGAGAAGAACACATAGATGAAACCACAGGAATAGATGAACTCATATTCATATTGTTGCCAACATGGACTTTTGGGATGACCCAATTCACATCTCCACAATTTTTTTAATATCTATTGTGTGTTGGAAATTGTAATTACAAGTTAGTGAGATATTTACATCTTTGATTTTTCTGTCATTCAATATGATAGTAGTCAAATTGTCAGTCAGGCACTCTGAAAGACTGCAAGTGAAAAGTTACACATTTACTCAAAAGTTAGTCAGCAAGAAGAAAGCTATAAATGAAGTCGATATCTTCTTGGTTTTAAATAAGTGGTTGAAGAGTCAGTTATATTAATGGTAGTATTTAATGTAGAGTTGGTCTTAGGTTCTGTAGGAAGTCACGGTCGGATTCTATATAAGTTTGAGTCATTCAATTAGTAGATAATGTTGAAGAGAAGCAGTTGATGTAGAGCGAAAAAGAGAGGTAGAGAGAACAACCGAAAACCAACAACAACAGAGGAGTGTAAGAATTCTGATCACAGGTTTTGTGTCTGTGAAGTCAGTAGAAGGGGTCATTGGATTCGAAGCTCATCTTAGTATTGTATTATGTAATCATGTGCACTGCACCGAAGTTCATTAATATAAAGCAATTTGTGTATTGACAAGTTTCTGTCTTATTTCTGATTTTATGTGCTAAGTAAGGCACTGTGTTATTTCACATTCTTAAATCATTTCATTAAGTGTCTGTATTCATAACACACATCAAACTGAGCAGTTTATGCACTACACAATGATCTTGAGAACTCTGTCGTGTAGCCTGTTTGGTGCGAAGTATTTGAAACTACACACTGCATGCACTATCGACCCACCATCATCGATATGAGATCTGGTATGAGAGAAGGTTCCATGAGAACAATTTCAAGAACAAAAAATTTGTTGAAAAGTGAAATATGGCTTCTACCTCGAATCTGCAACCTCCGACTTTTATAGGAAATAATTATGAGATGTAGTCCTCGACCATGAAGGAACTTTTATGAGGTCAAGATGTATGGGAGATAGTCAAGAAAGGATATGTGGAACCATTATATCAGGAATCATATAATTCCCTCACACAAGATGAGAAATATGTCTTGACAGATCAAACAAAGAAGGATGGAAAGGTGTTGTTTTACATACATCAAGCAATGCATGAGAGAATACTTCCAAAAGTTGCATCAAGAAAGAAAGAAAAGGAAGCATGGGACATATTACAAACCTCTTATCAAGGTATGGACAAAGTAAATACTATAAAGCTGCATATTCTTATAAGAGACTTTGAAAATCTGTCAATGAAATAGACAGATTGAATATATTCCTTTTATACCCATGTCATTGGATTGATAAATCAGATTAAGTCTCATGGTGAAACCATAGAAGACAAAAAAGTTATTGAGAAAGTACTTAGGAGTCTTCCTCCTAAGTTTGATACCCTTTTTGTGACTCTATAAGAGAGAAAGGACTTAATCCAGTTCAACCTAGATGAACCACAAGATTCCCTCATCAATCATGAACACAGATTGAACATGTCAGGTATGTCATTAGAGAATTCATTTTTCGTGCAATCATCTATAAGACATGGAAGATGAAGGGCAAGAGATAAATCTAGAGGCAGATAAAGAATTTTTTCAAAGGTGGATGCATTAGCAGTCCTGGAAATACTGGTGGAAGAGGTCCACAATAGAAAGTGTGTGAAATACTAATTAAGAAAATAGTGCACGCAATATCAAGAAAGGAGAAAATGGCGTACAAATGAAGGAAAAATTCCAATCTGAAATACAAGATGATTCCAGGTTATGGAATTTCATATTTGGACATTTGAACTTTGGAAATTCTTACAGTTGGAAATTCTTACAGAGGAAAATTTCCAATGGAAATTATACATTCAAACATTTGTGGACCAATGTAAACAACATCCATAGGAGGCAGTACTTATTTTCTGACATTTATTGATGATTTCTCAAGAAATAAATGGATTTACTTCCTAAAGCATAAATCTGATGTATTGGGTTGTTTTCAGTAGTATAAATCACTTTTGGAGAAGAAAAGCGGATATTACATCAAGTGTCTAATAACAAACAGAGGAGGAGAATACATTTCAAGAGAATTTTAGAACTTTTATAAAGTTCATGGAATTTATAGGGAACTTACCGCACGATACACACCACAACAAAATGGTGTCACAGAAAGAAAGAACATAACCATCATGGAAATGGTGCGCAGTATGTTGACAACCAAAGATTTGTCAAATGAGTATTGGGCTGAGGCAGTAGCAATTGTAGTATACATATTGAACAAATGTCTGGCAAAGAGTGTGAAGAACATAATTCCTCAAGAAGCCTAGACAAGATCAAAGAATAATGTGGCACACTTAATTTATTTTGGGTGTGTCACATACACGCATGTTCCATATGAATTGAGAAGGAAGTTGGACAATAAAGGACAAAAATGTATATTTGTTAGGTATTTTGAAGAAATAAAAGGATACAAGTTGTATGACCCGGTTGTAAGAAAAGTCATAATCAACTGCAATGTTCAATTCGTGGAGAATGAAGCATAGTATGGAACCATATAAAAGACAATGAAAATTATGGATGCAATGGAGCATAATAAAATAGAAGAAGAGGAGCTGTTTCAAACACCATATATAAGTCAATGCGCAGTCTCTTCTACACCTGGCACTGCGACACAAATCACAACACATAATACTCCAGTAAGAACAACAAGTGTGTAGTCTACCCTACAGTACAAAAAACACCAGCAAGCAGTCCAAGCAGTTCTACATCTCCAGATCCAAATTTAGCAAGTTTGTTACCAAGAAAGATGTCTATTTAGGCGCGACATCTATAATGAAGATCTGCAGCAAATTCATTTTCAATTTTTGCTCTTTTTTCACAAATAGATGATCCATTAACCTTTGAAGAGGTACTCAAAGATGATGTATGGAAACAAGCCATGGATGAAGAAATCAGATGCATGGATAAAAATCAAATATCGAAATTGGTAGATGTACCTAATAACAAGGATGTCTTAAGTGTCAAGTGGATTTATAAAACCAAGCAAAATACAGAAGGAAATGTATAGAAGTACAAGGCAAGGTTAGTTGCAAGAGGCTTTACACAACAACGTGGAACTGATTTCAATGAAACATTTGCACTAGTTGCGCGCATAGACACAATCAAAACTGTGTTAACAATTGTCACGCATTACAAATGGCTAGTTTATCAGATGGATGTAAAGTTAGTATTTCTGAATGGAAATCTAGAAGAAGAAGTATATGTGGAACAACCACAAGGTTATGAGGTTCCAGGACAAGAATATAAAGTGTACATATTGAAGAAATCACTGCATGGATTAAATCAAGCTTCGAGAGCTTGGTACAGTCGCATAGATTCCTATCTCACACAGAATGGACTTCAGAGAAGTGAAAGTAAGCCAACACTGTACATAAAATAAACTCAACAAGGTAATATGTTAATTGTTTGTCTATATGTGGATGATTTGATATTTACAGGTGACTTTGGCATAGAAGAATTCAATTCAATCATGAAGGATGAATTTGAAATGACTGATTTATGGATTATGAGATATTTTTTGGGAATAGAAGTTCACCGGTCCAAAACTGGCATATTTATCTCACAGTCTTTATCTCACAGTCTAAGTATGCATGATAAATTCTTAAGATATTCAATATGATGAATTCAAAAGCAACACCAACACCTGTCATAACAGTTAAGCAAGGAAGATAAATGGTCCAAGGTGGATCCCACTCTGTTTAAAAGACTGGTAGGTAGTCTTATGTATCTCACAACGACAAGACTTGATATTATGTAGGGAGTGAGCCTAATTTCAAGGTTCATGGAAACTCCAAGAGAATCACATTGGAAGGTAGGAAAGATAATCCTGAGATATGTAAATGGGACAAAAGTTTTTGACATCAAGTACTCCACTTTAGAAGATTTCAAACTCATTGGATACACTGACAGTGACTGTGGAGGAAATATAGATGACAAGAAAAGTACCTATGGGTACAAATTTCGTTTATGAATAGGTATGATATATGGGCATCAAAGAAGAATCCCATGGTGACTCTTTCTTCAACAGAGGTAGAGTATGTCGCAACTACAAGCGCATCCTTTCAAGCAGTTTGGATGAGAAGAATGTTAAAATAATTGTTGTAGGAACAACAGGAACCAACAAGAGCATTATGTGACAACAATTCTGCCATAATGTTATCAAAGAATCATGTGTTTCACAAGAAAACCAAGGAAATTTATACAAGGTATCATTTCATGAGAGAATTGGAGAATAACAAAAATATTTGTTTCGAGTTTTGCATATCAAAAGAAAAAGTCGCAGACATTTTTACAAAGGCTTTAGCAAGAGATTTATTTCAGCATTTGCACACTATTCTAGGAGTTCGTGCAGTAATAGATGAGTGATAGTAAAATAAAAACTCAAATTTTTTGATGTAATTTTTCATTTGTAATCCCACCTACTTATAATTAAGGGGGAGTGTTGGAAATTGTAATTAAAAGTGGTGAGATCTTTACATCTTTGTTGATTTGTCTGTCAGTCAATCTGACAGTAGCCGAATTGTCAGATAGACACTCTTACAGACTGCAAGTGCAAAGTCGTACATTTACTCAAAAGTTAGTGGGCAAGCATGAAGCTATAAACGAAGCTGATCTCTATCTTCTCGAGTTTAATTAAGTGGTTGAAGAGTCAGTCATACTAATTTTAGTATTTAATGTATATTCACTCTTAGGTTCTGTAGGAAGTCACAGTTGGAGTCTATATAAGTCTCGGTCATTCAGTTAGTAGATAATGGTGAAGAGAAGCAGTTGATGCAAAGCATAAAATAGAGGTAGAGAGAACAATTGAGAACCAGGAGCAGCTGAGGAGTGTAAAAAGTCTGAGAAGAGGTTATGTGTCTGTGAAGTGAGTAGAATAAGTCATTGGAGCCGAACCTCATCTTAGTATTGTATTCTGCAATCGCACGCACTACACCAAATTTTATTAATATAAATCGATTTCTGTATTGACAATTTTCTCTCTTGTTTCTGAGTTTTTGTGCTAAGTAAGGCATACAAGTTCATTCTCAGATTAAGAGCGGAAGAAACGACATCTTTCACTACTATTTACCTACACTGACATTGTAAGGGGTCAACATTTCACAAAGAGAATATTTATGTACATAAGAAAAAATAAATGTACATACATAGTCAAAAGTTTTAGATAAAAAGTACATTATGGAGTCCTTGTTTTGATTATTAGAGTCTACTCTTTTTAACATCAAAATAACAAAAAAAATGAAGAAAGTTCATGGCTTCCTACTCATAGGCTTTTGGCCTTTATGAATGAAGTACAAGCAATAGAGATTGTATGGATTATAGACTAGCTGGTGGCATTTGGCATCATCTCTTTACCAAAAACAATTTTGAGAGAAACAATATTTATAACCTCTAAATATATTACTAAAAACATAGATAAACATTCTAGCAAGTAGGTGTTGGAACTATAGTCCAAGGTCATCTTTGAATCATCATCATCTAGTGGATGGGGTATTAGGGGTTCTTACTTAGTATATGTTTATCTTTCTATTCATTAGCATCCTTGGTGGAGACTGTTAAACCCTATGTAACCTCGAAGTGATAATTCTCATCCAAATTCCTGAGCTCCACTTTAATTTCTTTCAGAGTTTTTTTGTTTCCCTTTTTGAGTTCATCATAGTTCCTTGTAATAAGGTCTTTTATTTGTTAGTATAAATTTAGAGTAAGAGAGTAATGGTTTTTCTATCTTTAGGAGAACCTTGAGTCTAGTATAATGATGGTTGTTTCCTAATCGATGTGAATTATGGTTATTACCGTCTTTTGTTTTTCCTTCTCCTCCAACATTTCATTCTTACAAATCATGTCTTTTTTTTTTCTTTAATTAAACCTTTTAGAAATCCAATATGTCCTTTAATTTCAATGTTGTTGAGTCTGACATCATGTGTTATTCCTTGAAACTCCTCTCATTGGCAATGTACCTCTATGTATTGGTTTCCTCTTACTATCCTCCACTTCAACCTCTCCTTCTCCCTTCTTCTCTTAACTTATAGAATTCTCATACACCAACACAACCACCATCAAATCCATGTGCTCCTCTTTTATGATTTCTCCTCACATTTTAGTTTCTTTTGACTACTTTGTTTCCTAGAGGCTATAGGTTCTACCATATTATACCCTCTATATGTGATCATGCTATGTAGTATCTCAAAAGTAAACATTCCTTTCATGATGAATATAGTACACCATCACTTACATTGGTGAACTCTAAATTTCAATACACAGTGGTGGTAACTATGAAGGATAACTCATCTCATCATCCCAAGGTGTGTGTTTTTTCTAAGGGATAAGCCTTATGGCCTCCCTCCCTAGCTTGAGCGCCTTCCCTCATTTTACTAGCTACCTTCAAATGCTAGATTAAATGACACATCTATGGTGTTACAGGGTTATAACACCTTCCTATTACCACACATGATGATTGTCAATATATTATTATCCATCTATAGTATAATGGATAATATTCACCCTTATTTACATATAAGAGTTATGTTCACTAATATTTGCATGATGAATACCTTATTATACTCAGTAATGAGTATTTTATGGTGAATGTCTTTGATTTACTTATCATTAGTATTTTATGTTATTAATGCTAAAATTGTTTGTTAAAGTTTTATTAATCAAAATTAAATATTTCGTTTTAATCTATGATCTCATTAGTGTCAAGGATAGAAGCCTCAATCCTTATATTAAATACTTGTCCTCCATTCAAACAAAGTTAAGAATAAAATTGAATGAGAATAAAGGTCATTTAAAATTATTTATATACTTGCATTACATTATTTTCATTCATTTCATACCATCCACTATCCTTCTCATGTAAATCCATTTTATTCCAATATACATTATATGCTATTTTTTTACTTAATAAACATGTATTATAAACTTTTACTATATCTTTTTTTCATGTATATCCATGTTCTCATATAAACTGATAACATAATAACCATAGTTTATTCACTCATTGTACAATTAAAAAAGGTGGCATATCCATGGGGTTGAAGTGGACACGGCTCTATAGTGAGCATCCATACCTCTACTAAGCATCCATACCTCTACTAAGACACTTCCATGCCTTCCTTGCCACAGAGACGTAAGGAGATACAGGTTCCACAGAGACCCTAATAAATATGGGTTCAAATATACAATAACAATAATAAAATAATGTATAACACATACAGTATATCTATAAATGTAAATCCAAATTATGTCAATATATACATTGTGATGATATCATTCTCATGTAAATCAATGCATTAATAATATGTATGTTCTCATGTAAATCCACACATAATAAAACATAACATGTTCATCTTTCACATTATATTTATATTGTTTTATAAATCCATGCATTCATTATCATATATTATATCATTCTCATATACATTCATACATTAATCATGAATAAAATTAATACTTATATTATATATCATCTATTAATAACACATATACATTATATATTATTATGTAAAATTTAACATGTTTTGAGATAATACATTTCCATTATATCCTTCTTACATTATACCCTTTATTTTAATATGAAAAATGTTTAAAATAACACACATTTCCATTATATCCTCATGTAACTATCTACACATTACATTAATAAAACATTATACCCTTTATTTTAATATGAAAAATGTTTAAAATAACACACATTTCCATTATATCCTCATGTAACTATTTACACATTACATTAATAAAACACCACGTAATTGCACATCTATATAAAATATATCCTTCTCATATAAATTCACTCATTAATAATGCTGAATTAATATAGATCCATTTTGTGTTAATACACTTCCATGATATTGTCATGTAAATATTTAGGTGAATAGGCATTCCCTATTGGATTCTAAGAATTAGTCAATTTTTTAATTATCAATCCTAATTAGTGGATAAACATCCTTTTGGAATTGGATGGATTAATCAATATTTTGATTACCAATCCTATCCTCCTGAAATTAGATGGATTAATCAATATTTTGATTACTAACCCTAATCTTATCTTATGGCCATGATGGGAGCATATTATCATAATCCTCCCTAAATAAATAAATGAAATTTGATGTTTATAAACTCATTACATTTATAATACTACCCTACTTTTTCACATTTAGATTAAGAAATTACTAAGCTAGCTTATCAATGGCCACATAGTATACTTACAAATGCAAAAAAACATTACTCTCCCATACAACTACTGATCGCACATATCATATAGAGGCATGCGTTTAAGTTTAATTTTGGCCAAGTTTTCTTCGATGTGAAGCATGCCATGACCGGCCTGGAAATGGTGGATGGTAATGTTGGATGCAATGCATCATAATGCCAGATTGGTCATGTTGGCTTTCCATTAATGTTGCGGTGCTAATTGTGTGTAATCGAAATAACCTCACTGTTTACATTAAGGTTGCGGTGGTAATGATGGGTAATTTTTTATACTCCTCTCGTGGTTTTTTACATGGATAGAGCCTATTAGAGAATATCAGCCTCATGAGTTCAATGGTTATTGTTCTCTTTCCCATCCATATTACAGAGAATCTCGATCATTGTAAGATTTTAAGCTTTTCGCCATGTTTGCCAAAGTTTAAATCCCCTCCAGCAACCGAGTGGACCGCTTGGACCGAAAATCGATAGTAATCCCATCTCCCCTATTGCAGCCCAAGCATTGCAAGATCCGCCTTTTTTATTTACGAATGCTCTACTGCAATTAAATTAAGAAGTGGCTCGCAAGAGAGGAGTTACTGCGATTACATTCTTTCTGAGGATCTTGCAAGAGAGGAGAGCTTCAGTTCAATATCAGAGAAGAGATCCTTCAAAAGTCTGGTTTGAAAGCTGTGAAGAGCCAACCTACTTGTAATAATAATGAACTTCAATACCAAGAAACTTTATTGGAAACTGTTATGGTTTATTTTGGTACAAAGTGATTGTCACATTTTGGCTCTTCAGCCTTTTAATTATTTAATGGCACTATTGATGAAGTTTAAACCATTAATTTTGTGAATTGAAATGATCAAGTGCAGTATGTGCTTGAGATGCACGGAAACTACAGTTTTTCATTCCACCTAAAAGGACTATGAACAATAATTATGGATTGTAGAAATTTAATTTATCTCTCTTATCTAGCGCCAAATGCTATGGCAAATTTATGATATCACCAAGATCAACCATTTGAAAACTTCAAAGGTCTTCAATCTAAAATAATAATTTATTGAATGAAATATCAGATAAAAAGTACTTAGATACTCATTATGATATGGGATTTTTTTTTAAAATTTAAGATTTTTTAAGTTAAGAAAATTTATATATATATATTTTTTTAGGATAAGAAAAATTAGGATTTGTTATGATAAGAAAAATTAGGATTTGTTATTAATTTTCGAAACTACACTCACCCTGATTACATGAAAAATTGTCCACGATAAAATAAATAGAGTTAGCCGGTCTTGATGGATGTTAAGAGATTATATATTTTTAATGAAGTATCGCATGGGGTGAAAGTTTATTAACAAACCCAATGTAGTTTCATGTTTGTTTCTTTTCCTCGGGAAGCTCGTGAGCTCTAGGGACCTCGCGGTGAGGACTGGAATTTGACCTCTCAAAGACGTTTTTTATTTTTATTTGAGGACGGATTTGATGGGTATAATGAAATGTCAAATGTTGAACACTAAGTAGAAAACATAGATTTTATAGGGATATATATTTTTTCATTTTTGGAAATTATTATTTTTTAAATTAATTTTAGATTATAGATTTTATTGAGATATATATTTAATGTCAGTTTTGGAAACTAATTTGTTTTTTTTAAATAATTGTAGATTTTATAGAGATATATAGTTAATTTCATTTTTAGAAATTAATGTTTCTTTTATTAATTAATTGTTTTAAGTTGGTTGTAAAATTGTCCTATAATATTTTTTTAATTAATTGTTTTAAGTTGGTTGGAAAATTCTCTTAAATAATATTTAAGGTAATTAATGAACTTTTAATTATAGATAAGTTTTTAATAGACAAGATTCCATATGATATGAATATTGTTATTAATCACAACAAATGAGAGGTTGTGGTTTTGAGCATTAACTTCCTTGCATGACAAAAGATGTATGTTCATCATTAAAAATGGTGATTAAGGTGATCAACATAACAACATGTGTTTTACTGCATTTAAATTTATATGTTTTGTTGTGATTTCTGCAATCATTTATACACCTAAAGGTATACACCTATTGGAAATGGGCACATTTAATCATTTTTTAACCATAAATTCCAATCATACACATTTAATCATCTTTTAACCATAAATTTCAATCGTATGGTTATTAGTTGAGAATGCTAGCATATCATGAAAGCAACCATAATTGCAACCTTAATGTGAATTCTCCATCAATGACCTGGATTCTGGCAAAGAAAATGAAAGAACAAAGAAAGAGTAATTGCATTGTGTCTCGCTGAGCTATTATAAAATTCATAACAATATATCGGAGATATTTGTCCAAATATTTCTCTGGGTTTTTCTCAGTTACTGCCATAAAGTGAGAGAGTAGATTTGGCTTTTCCTGTAAATATTTTTGACATAGAAACGAGGAGATAAGTACCAGCACTAGCAGAGAGTGGAAATGTGAAAAAAACAAATCAAGCATTTTATTAATTGTGGGTTTTGTCTTACATGGTTATGTTGGAGAGGGATTTCATGTCTTCTGGTCTCAATGTCATTGTAGAAAAAAACATCCACTGTTTTGATCTTTTCCTTCATGGTGACCTCGGATCCTATATTGAAGTATCTTTTTATTTTCCAAGCAAGGTCATTTGGGTTTTGTCTTACATGGTTATGTTGGAGAGGTTATGTTGGAGAGGGATTTCATGTCTTCTGGTCTCAATGTCATTGAAAAAAAAAACATCCACTGTTTTGATCTTTTCCTTCATGGTGACCTCGGATCCTATATTGAAGTATCTTTTTATTTTCCAAGCAAGGTCAAAATGATGCCCGAAAATCATAGTATTCACGTTTTCGAAAGCTTTTGCAAAATACTCCTTTGGTTTTGATAAGTTGTTCACTTATATTCCAAAGACCAATTTGCATATAGCATCCGTTATTGTTCTAATAAACAAAGCCTGCAATTAGAGAGAATTAGAGAGAGAATTGTTCATGTCAATACTAGTATTATTCTGCACTATAAGAGATGAACAAGGGAAAACAATACCTAAAATTCTATGTGAAAACAATTATATGCAAAAAGGAAGAAATGAAATAACAATTATAACTATTGCATGCCTGCATCTCTGCTGTCTGGTTTGTTGGATAAGCTTTGAGTAAAATTTTAGATAGTTTGAGTGCATTCTCGTAGAAAACAACACTACTGAGGATGTGATCCACCATTGTGGCAGCCACGGGTGGATACTCGTCATGACTCCTCCACTTCATCTTGAAAAATAAAATCACCAACACCGAGGTTGCTACGAGAGGAAAAATTATAGTTATAGCTGCAGGATACTCCATGTTCCATTCCATCCCTTCTCTGAAGACGATTACATGAAAAAAATAAGATACAAACCCTAATTAAAAAAATAAGATACAAACCTTAATTAAAGTTTAAAGTTTATGTTAGGCTTTGTAAATTAATTATGCCTTTCGGCCTTCATCAACCACAATTATGTGGTTGTGCTAGTTTTATTAGGTATCCATGCATTTTTAATATGAATAATAGTGAGTGGCCGCGTGGATAAAAAGTTGTTGTGATTTCGTTTTTTTTTTTTTTACAGGGAGCGGTCATTTTTTGACCAGGTATCCATGCATTTTTAATATGAATAATAGTGGGTGGGTGAGTTTGGTCGCTTCGATAAGAAGTTTTAAGATCTTTGTCAATGTTGCAAATATCAAGGAGTGGTGGGTGCTTGTGGCCACATGGATAAGAGGTGTCAGGATACCCGTCGACGTTTCAATTATCACGGATTTGTGTCGAATTTCAATTAAACATGTCTATTAACTATAAATCATTTCAGTTATCAAGGATTTTTGGCTTTCCTTACCAGATATCAGCTGGATGGTTCCCGTCGACTTCCCTTAACAGATGTCATCTAATGTCGTGTCCCCCCTTCGGTTCATCTACTCGTGACTCTTCCCACCTTACGATTCATTTTACTGTATAATGAAAATGAAAGCCTTCTTTTTCTTTTTAGTGCTCAGATCATTGCTTCCAGGTGAAAATGACTAGCATAATCGTTAACTCGCTGCTGAGAACGTCGAAAGGTCTACTGAGAAAGCAATTAAACGTGGCAATTACATATCTTTACAGTAATTTTAATCCTATTTAATAATTTAAACGTGGCAATTACATATCCTTACAGTAATTTTTTAATGTGATTAGTTAAATGTTAAAAAGTAAACATGTTAAGGATGTCTTGATAAATGCAAGAAAATTATTAACAATAAATCTGACCCATTGATTTTGGGGGATGACTAAGAATATACCAGCATCTTCAATGCATAGCTATTAGGGTTTAAGGTTAAATAAGATTAAAAGATCATTAATTATGCCCATTATCAATAGGTGTACGTCTTTCCACTTAAAAATGTTTGGGTATGCTTTTTCAAATTAACAATACTCTCTAAAGTTTTAATCAATAGAAATTTTGAATGTTTGTATTTGGAAAGTTAAACTTATGGTGCCACATAAAGTGTTGAAAGCTACCAATTACCTTCAATATGAAAAAGATAAGTCACTTTTTGAAACCACCAATTTGAGGGAAAACGCCATTCTAAACCCATCCCAGCATTAGGGAAGCCACCAAAGTCATTGTGTGTAAATCGAGTAATGTGAGGAAAGGGACAAGTCCTTTCATTCACTAGCGATACGGAACAATCCAACACTCGTGAGGTTGCACCTTAGATTTTAATAGCCATTTTGATTGTGATAGTTCAAAGTCATTGTGTGTAAATCGAGTAATGTGAGGAAAGGGACAAGTCCTTTCACTCACTAGCGATAGGGAACAACCCAACACTCGTCAGGTTGCACCTTAGATTTTAATAGTCATTTTGATTGTGGTAGTTCATAGGAGCTCGACAAAACCCAACACTGGTCAGGTTGCGCCTTAGATTTTAATAGCCATTTTAATTGTGATAGTTCATAGAAGCTTCACAAATATTTTCATATTTACTTGCAAAACCCGAGTTAAATTTATTACGGATAGAGTTATTAGGATAAACGCATAAACTTTGTATGTTGTGTGCATTTAAATTGACATACACTTATTTTATATAAACTATGTGTTTATATGTTGTTATATACTATGTATATGTTGAGTTTATATGCCGTGTTTATAAATGATACATGTTGTCTATATGTCGTGTTTATAAATGACGCTTTTATAGGACGCTTTGAAATGACAATGTCTTGTTTATAAATGATGCATGTTGTGCATATATATCATGTTTATAAATGATGCATGTTGTGTATATAATGTTTTGAAATGACAAGTTTATAAATGATATGTTTTAAAATATAATGTTTTGAAATGACAAGTTTATAAATGATATGTTTTAAATGAACATATTTTAATTAATTTACATATGTATGTCAAAAAATTTAATATGTTATGTTTTATATATAAATTGAGTTTTTTTCAAATATATTTTTTAATAATCTATTTAAGTATATTATGAGTTTAAATTTATAATGCTTTTAAATATACCACATTTTTTAAATATAAGATGCCTTTAAATTTACCATGTGTTTTAAATTTATCAATATTTTTATA
>SNQJ01S0034254.1:10987-41416 GCA_010110895.2 Picea sitchensis | reverse complement strand
AATATGACACATACCATGATACCTCGGACCAATTACCTCATGGAGCAAGAGTCCTTTCTTATGCAAATCCAGGCCGGTAGTGATGGAAGTTGGTACTGCTGACAGGACAAAGCTAGCTGAGAAGAAGAAAGATGGGCCCTACAGGGCCATGCTCAAGTCGCTCCTGCTCTCGGTACTCCATGTCTAGGACCATGTGGGCCTCGAGACATGATCTCCTAGTTATCCCTAGATATCGGGGATAACAGGCCCCTTTAACATGTATATAAGGAACCATATCATCTCCTAATTAATAAGAACACAACCAAAGCCACTCATTGGAAAGGATGCCAATCTTGTAATGACAAGGGATCAAAATGTTTATCATGAATGCAGTGGTACCACTATTCCAAAATACATAATATGATGAACTTAATAAAATCGATGTACCTTTTCTCACATGCATATACAACATCCCCCCACACCCTTGTAATTGAAACATGTGGAATTATTTATAACACTTCCACATCCTCACCAAATTCTTATTCTTTTATTCATGTTTTATGTCTACAATAATCTATAAATAATACATTTCAGTACATATTATCAATTACTAAGATTTATGTTCAAATTGGATACAACTAAGAGCCAATATCAGTTTTATGTCGTTGCAACATCATTACTTATTATTAGTCAAGATCCACATAAAAATATTAGATATGTTAACATAATCATTAAACCCTTGAAATTCTCGCATGTTGAATGAATATCTTGTCAAATGTTTATCAATCTGATTACTTGTAGTTAAGATCATTGTAGTCTTGGATTTTAAGATGGTATGGTTTCCCATGCTTACATGCAACCCCATTTTTTCCATCTCATCTCAAATTTGAACAAATTTTGTTTTCTCAATGCCTTTGGTTGGATGAATCTTGTCGCAATCTTATGCAATTATTTGAATTTCATGAAAGCACATAAGCACATCTATGTGACATCAAATCCTTTGGAAATTGGACCAAACTACTAGATCAACTCCCTCATCTTGAGAGAATCTTGAAGTAAGAGTAACATCATGGTAAACTCCCTTTGTCTAAGAGAATTCATGATCCCTTGAAAGACTTAATCATGGAAAAATCCTTCTATCTAAGAGAACCCATGATCCTTGTCTTTGCACTCTATAATAATCACATCAGTTGCAACTATAGAATACGTCTCAACATCATTCTCCATCGAGGCATCATGCCTCTCCTCCACTGAAAAACTAGAAGTCTTGTGTATGAAGTTAATATCATCATGAAACCTCTCATCCTCTGTACAAATGGAAGTCCCATGGATGGAAGAAAACCAATGCTACATGACTAGCATATATCCTAGGAAGTACACTCACCCTCACTGAAGAAATGGTCACTCCTACATGCTCTCAAGCCTCTAAATATGGAACAGAAACCTCCACATTATCCTCGATTATTGAAGGAGAATCATGTGAAATGAAATATCTCACCTCCTCATCAACACAAGATGTTATCATAGAATCTGCAGTATGTGTTAAACTTGGCTCTATGACCTCTCACCATGCATGTGCCTCCTCAAATCTAAAAGTCTCTTCCAACCTCCCAATAGAATGTACATCTACCACTAAATCAACAAGTAACATATAAAATCCACCCTCTCTCACCCCTCTATCCAAAGCCCTCGGAGTATCTTACTGCAATCACTAATGGTGCATTGTTATCCCTTAAAGGCAACTCTCTAGCATATATCTATCATACAAGAAACTAAAATGAGGTTCTTCCTCATACCAAGAACCAATAAGATGTGATCTAGCTCAATATAATCACCTAAAGGCATCTAAAATGAAACGGAACCAATTCCTCTACTCTTGTAATAGTCCTAGCCGCAGCTTGTCTCACACCCTTTCCCTTCTTCTTCAATGAGCATTCGTCTACATAATGTCCGATCTCATGACATCAAAAGCACATCACCTTAATCAAGTCTTTCTTTTATCTATCTATCCCATCCTTCTTCTTGAATCCTTTCTTGCTATTATTATTCATCTTCTTGATGATACCAATAGCATCTACTTCCCCTTATTGTTCTAAACAATATTGGAAATTGACTTCTTCATGCACAAGATCAAGACAAAGCTTGGGAAACTTTGGTATATTTTCTCAAGCAAAAAAACCATGAAAAAAATACATCCAAAAAGGAGCAATCTCTTTTATGGCAATGGTTATTAATTCCTAATCCTCCACCTTAGTTCCAATGGTTTCCAATTGATGCTAGTCAAGTAACTCACCACAATATATGTCTTTATCATGCAAATAGCTAAGAGCCAGTTTCACAAAAGCATTTGTTGAGAAGCACAAGAGTTCTAAAATAAATCAACCAAAGAATCAAACATATACTTACTTGTTGTCTTATCCGAAATGTGTGAGATGAAGTGATCCTTCACAAAATAAAAAATTATTCTCTTCACTTTGGATTCCTTCTTTTAATGAGCAAAGAAAGGTGTTGAATCAGTAGGTCCTAGAATCTCCTTCTCAACATGCTCCCAAAGATCAACCTCCTTCATAAGAATTTGAAGCCTTAGCTTGCATGGAACAAATGTAGAAGCTCCATCCAACTTGTCACACTCTCTAATACTAAGAGTCACCCAACAAATCCTAAACAAGTCTCAAGTGCACAAAATCAACACTACATGAAGTGGACAAAACCCTTTCTAGAGTACAAATGTTATCCCAAGAAACCTAGGGTTTCTCACAAAATGAACTCAACTAGGTCAAGTACCTATCTCAACTGAACTCTAGTTGAAGTACAAACTCCCTCTAACTCAAGAGAGATCTCGACCATAATAAGATCTGATCCCATGTGAAAATTTCTTGGAATTCAAATTTCAATGCAAAGTAGAAATTTCACCTTCAACCTAGAGAGTTTCTCAAATATTATCTCTATGAATTTTCAACCTTAGGGATGCCATAAAACAAGGTACAAAACAACAACGGAAAGAGTACAATGTTTCAATTCCAATTAGCCCAAACTTCTCGGCAATTCAAGGATAAAATATACCAAACCAAGGGGATAAGTTGCATCCCTTTTAGGGAAACTTATCAACCAATAACCAAATCTAAAAATACTATTTTACAATAATAATAACAATGTTACAATGGAAGTATAACAACAACAAAATCGTCCTCTTATATTCTTCACTTAGATGTCAAATCACTTAATAATTGGACTTTTACTTATGTCAAATCAACAAGACATATATAGTTGTAAATAACAATGCATAAAGAACATATATAGATGAAAATCAAATATGGAAATTGCATAAGTTTTGGACAGCTGGAAACTTCATTAATATGCTCAAGATGAAGTACATGTACATAACATATCCTTCTCTCAAGGCTAGAACAAATCCACCCATCTCTCCAAACCCTAGCTAGCGAAAATCAACAAAACCCTAGCAGCCAATAATATCCAATATGCAAGAATCACTCCAACAAATCCTCCAAGGAAAGACATCCCCTCCTCCTCTTCTTCTTCACAATTACACCCTAGGGTTTTATCACAAAACCCTAGGAACTCTTCTCTAGGTCATGTCTCATCACAAGAGTGAATATAAGTGATTGAATGAGCATATATCATGTCCAATGTCTTCTTCTTCTTTAGAGAAAATTCTAGTCACAATAATCAATATCCAACAAAGATATATTCTTTAGACTTCATAGTTCCACCTAGGGTTCATGAGGAAACCCTAGTGACTTTCCTCCGAGAATATATGTACAAATAAAAGATTACAATGATTATATGATAATGAAAGGATTCTCTTCTTCCTTTATATATATGAGAGGTAAGGTAGGCCAACAATTCATTGTGGGCCTTATCCCTTACAACCTACAATGAGCACTTGTAGGCCAACACAAGAGAGACGTTACACTCTAAAGTACATGTGTTAGGATCCCAAGTGATACAATGCACAATAATGGCTCCAAGGTGATGTAGCTATGCAAGACAAGTCAACATCCATCCATCACAACCCTCCATGAACTCCATCGATCCTCCTAAGAAATGTACTCCATTAAGTCAACTTCCCCTGCAAGAATACTATCAAAGTCATAGGAATCCTCAAGCCATCTCCAATCCTTTGTATAGGAATCCAAGTTTCCACATGCCAACTAGGGTTTGATGCCCTCCTACAAGATGCACAATGCTCCACATCCGACGTAGGGTGCTCTCTAAGAAAGTGGACCCTTCATGGGGCCCCAATGAATTGTGTCCACCAATTTGTTAAGAGAAATATAATGCATAAGGGAAGAACAATAAGCCAGCAACCATATGAGGTCAATCATACATTGAGAAAACTATATCAACTTTACAAATCCATCCAAGACTATCTCTCATGTTCCAATCCATCTCCAACAATCTAGGATTTGAACATACACCATGTACCCCAAATATCATGAAGTATCCCGAGCATGGTCTAAACACTTTCAGAGTAACCTTAAAAGTTAGCACTCCCTCTTTACAAAGAAAGTGTTTACACTAACACCTATCAACTCCCTCGACAACTCCACCAAATATTCCACATGCAAATATCTACTTTCTACGGTCCTGAAATCAACCACTATCATCAATAAAGAACCTATCACTTGTGCTATCACCACATCTCAATCCTCCAATTAATTATGGCCACCTATGAATATGAAGGAATATATCTCTTGAAAAGAATAAACATGCCAAACTCCATCATCATCCATGTCAGCATCACAGGCCAAAAACAATTGACACGACATCATGAGAAATCCATGACATCCTATAGAGAAGATCACATCTCCATACAGGATCAAGACAAGTGTATCACATCTATCAAATTCATAAAGATAGAGATCCATACAAGTCAACTCCCCAATCATGGAATATTAATCTAATAGTATAGGAAACAATCCATGTAAGGTCATCATCATCCTATGAACATGAGATCCCCTCTCATGCAGCTCAAATCCTCTGGCAATTGAACCAACCTGAACTAGTTCAACTCCTTCATCTTGAAATAATCCTAAAGTAAGAGTAATATCATGGTCAACTCCCTATGTCTGAGAGAATCCATGATCTCTAGCAAGAGTATCATCATGGGAAACTCCCTCTATCTGAGAGAGCCCATGATCCCTAACTCTATACTCTATAATACTCCCATCAACTACAACTTTGGAATCTGTCTCAACATTATCCTCCATCAAGGAATCACACCTCTCCTCCATTAAACAACTAGAAGGCCCATGGATAAATTCAATATCATCATCACACCTCTCCTCCTTTGTACAACTGGAAGTCGCATGGATTAAAGAACCAATGCAACATTACTTGCATATCTCCTAGAAGATACACTCACTCTCACTGAAGATCTAGGTGCTCCTACAAGCTCTCAGGCCTCTAAATATAGAAAAACAATCTTTACATTCCCCTCTATCACTAAAGGAGAATCTTGTGAACTAGAAGATCTTGTATTCTCACCAACACAAGATGTTATCAAAGCATCTACAATCAGTGTTGAACCTAGTTCTATGAGCTCTCTTCATGATTATGCCTCCTCAAAACTAGAAGGCTCTTCCAACCTCCCACTAGAATGTTTGTGTGCCACTGGATCATCAAGTAATTTGTAAATACCATCCTCTCTCACCCCTTTTCCAAATTCCTTAGACAATCTAGACTACAATTATAGATCGTGCACCGTAGTCCCTCAAAAGTAACTCTCTAATGTAAATCTATCATACAAGAAACTAAAATTAGGTTCTTCCTCATATTAGGAACAAATAAATGTTATCTAGCTCAAGAACATAAAATGAAGGTATCTTAAATGAAATGGATCCAAGTCCTCTCAAAAGGTAAGTGGCATCATCACCGAGCTCCAAAGTGATGCCTCCCTCTTTCTTTTGAATCCTACTTAATAGAGACTTGTCATATGTCATGTGCCTGGAAGCTCTACTCTCCACATACCAACCAACACTAGACACAATGTTAGAAGATAAACAATAAGTCATGGAAAAGAAAGTGTCAAATTGAGAGTTCATATCCTCTTCTCCTACAATAGTCCCAATTGCAACTTGTCTCACGCCCCTTCCCTTCTTCTTCAACGGAAATTGGCCGACATAATGCCACATCTCATGACATCATAAGCAAATCACCATACTCAAGTCTTTCTTTCATGTATCCATCCCATCCTTCTTCTTGAATCATTTCTTGTTATTATTATTTGTCTTCTCAACAAGACCAATACCCTCTACTTCACCTTATTGTTTAGAACAAAAATGCAATATGATTTCTTCCTACACAAAATCAAGACAAAGCTTGGGAAATTTTGGTATATTTTCTCCAACACAAACACCTTTAACAAAAGGAATCCAAGAAGGAGAAATTACTTTTAGGGAAATGGACACTAACTCCTAATCCTCCACCTTACTTCCAATGGCTACCAATCAATCCTTCAATTCATTGATCCTATTCAAGTAGCTCACCATAGCATATGTGTTGCTCGAACAACTCAGAGCTAGTGTCACAAAAGCATAAGCCTTGAAGTACAAGAGTCCTAAAATAACTCAACCAAAGAATCAAAAATATTCTTACATGTTGTCTTATCTGAAATGTGTGAGATGAAGTGATCATTCATAGTATCAAGAATGATTCTCTTCACTTTGGATTCCTTCTTTTGATGAGAAACAAAAAAGTGTTGGATCGGTAGGTTCTAGAATCTCCTTCTCAACATTCTCCCAAAGATTGGCCTCCTCCATAAGAATCTAAACCATGAGATTCCATGGAATAAAGTTAGAAGCTCCATCCAACTTATCACACTCTCTAAGGCTGGAAGTCACTCCACACACCTTGAACAAGTCTCAAGTACACAAAATCAACAATATATGAAGTAGACAAAACCCTCTCTAGGTGCAAATGCTTTCCCCTAAGCAACGTAAGGTTTCCCACCAATTGAACTCAACTAGATCAAGTACATGTCTCAAGTTCCAACTGAAATACAAACTCCATCTTACTCAAGAGTGATCTCAACCATAACAAGCTCTGATCCCACGTGGAAATTTCTCAAAATTCAAAATTCAATGCAAAACAAAAATTTAATCTTCAACTTAGAAAATTTCTTGGATCTTAACCCTATGAATTTTCAAACTTAGGGCTAATTTATAACGTACAAAACAACAATGGAAAGAGTACAATGTTTCACTTCCAAATAGCCCAAACTTCCAAACTTCCTAGCAACTTATCAACCAATAACTATATCTAAAATACTCTTTTACAATAGTTTCCCATGGTTAACTCTTTCTAGGGATCATGAATTCTCTCAGACAAAGGGATTTGACCATGATGTTTCTCTTACTTAAAGATTCTCTCAGGACGAGGGAGTTGACCTAGTTCAATTTGGTCCAATTTCCAAAGGATTTGATGTCACATAGATGTGTTTATATTCATAAGCTTTAAATATTTTTCAAATGGCCACAAATGGATCAACATCTATCTGACAGTCCACAAACATTATTTTCTACGGTTTTCTATTTTTTGTCAAATGCCATTGATGATGAACTAATGATAGGTTGACAAACTTTCCATTGAGCCAATGTATTGGACATTAGTGTTCTGAAGATAAAATATTTTTTTCTAAAAAAAATTCAATGTCAAGGCATGTTACCTTTCAAGGCTACCCCAAAATTGTTTACACCATGCTTGGGGCACTTCATGAGATTTTGGGTACATGGTGTATGTTCAACCCCTTGATGGTTTGAGATGGATTGGCATATGAGAGATAGTCCTTTTGAGATAG
Organism: Picea sitchensis; assembly: GCA_010110895.2. Taxonomy (NCBI): domain Eukaryota; kingdom Viridiplantae; phylum Streptophyta; class Pinopsida; order Pinales; family Pinaceae; genus Picea; species Picea sitchensis. The sequence goes on along the minus strand of SNQJ01S0034254.1, from coordinate 33,618 downwards.
CTTGCGCAGTGGATGATTGACCTTATATGATTGTTGGCTTAGTCATCTTCCCATTAGACGTCAAAGTTCTCTTGATATTTTTGTGGATGCCCTTCATTGGGGATCCATGAAGGATCCACTTTCGTGGAGAGCACCCTACATGGGATGAGGAGCATTGTGTAGATTGGAGGAGAGCATTGGGCCCTAGTTGATACATGACATCTTGGATTCTTATTCAAAGGATTGGAGATGCCTCAAAGATGCCTAGGGATTCAACAATATTGTTTCGGGGGTAGTTGAACTAGTGGAGTAAATTGCTTAGGATGATCGATGGAGTCTGTGGAGGCTTGTGATGGAGGGATGTTGACTTTCCTTGCATAGATACATCACCTTGGAGCCATTATTGTGCATGAAATCACCTTGGAGCATGACACATGTACTTTAGAGTGTAGTGCTTCACTTGTGATGGCCTACAAGTGTTCATCGTAGGTTGAATGTAAGGGCTAATGCCCACATTGTATTGTTGACCTCCCTTACCTCTCATATAAATAGAGGAATTAGAAATTCATTTCATTCTCTTTTCTTTGTATTTAGTTTCTTGGAGGAAGTTGCTAGGGTTTCCTCATGAACCCTAGGTGGAGTTATGAAGTCTAGAGGAGACATGTTTGTTGGAGCTTTATTAATGTGACTAGGGTTTTCTCTTGTGAAGAAGAAGATGGTGGAGATGATATATGTTTATTCACTCACTTGTATTCACTTTTGTGATGAGATGTAACCTATAGAAGAGTGCACACTAGCCTCTCTCTCTCTCTCTCTCTCTCTCTCTCTAGAGTCTTCACATGTGCTTGATCTCTCTCTTGAGTCACTATGGTTTCTTAGTCTTCTTGGAGTATCTTGGAGCATCTTGGAGGTATAGGGTTAGGGTTTATTCCATGGAGATTGGAGATGAGGATTTTGTGATAAAACCATAGGGTGGAATTGTGAAGAAAAAGATGAGGAGAGGACAAATGATGTGTTGGAGTGGTTCTTGCAAATTGGATCTTCTTGGTTGCTAGGGTTTTGTTGTTTTCCATAGATAGGGTTTGGAAAGGTGAGAGGATTTGTATTAGCCTTGAGAGAAGGATATGGTATGTATGTGTACTTCATCTGGTCATATAAATGAAGTTTCTATCTCATGTCCAAAACTTGTGCAATTTCCATATATATATGCATTGTTATTTATATACATATATGTCTTGTTGATTTGATATAAGTAAAAGGACAATTGTCAAGTGATTTGGCATCTAATTGAATAATATAAGGGGGTGATTTTGTTGTTGTCATATTGTTGTTAAACTACTCTTATTACTACTGTAAAAGAGTATTTTTAGATATAGTTATTGGTTGATAAGTTGCTTGGAAGTTGGAAGTTTGAGCTATTTGGAAGTGAAACATTGTACTATTTTCATTGTTGTTTTGTACATTGTTTTAAATTATCCCTAAGGTTGAAAATTCATAGGGGTAAGATCTAAGGACCTTTCTAAGTTGAAGGCGAAATTTGTGTAGATGGTTGATCAAAAAATTTCAATATCAAGGCACAAATGACCATTGTTGTACATGATGTCCAATAGAGTTACATCAAGTACAATAGTGCCTCTCTGACAACAATCTCAATTGCATCAACTTACATCACTAGGGCTCAGACAATAAGCATCATAGCCTTTGGCTTACCACAAAATAGCCTTACAACCTATTGCTCATAATAATTTACAACACTAGGGCTCACTGTTATAGTCCAAAAATGCCACATCTATGCATCCAAGACATTGACCCATCCATTTGCATACTTTGTCAAACATATTGTTGAGGTTTCCTTCTAAAAAACCATTTTTTGGATAATGTACGCACCTTGCTGCACTATTATCTTGCGTGCACACGCGTGTTGCATGTTATTTAGCTCGCGAATATACGATTGTTTCATGATAAGTAGCCCACGTTTACTTCCAAAAGTTGTAAAAAATCTAAAATTGCACAGATTTTGGTGGATTTTGGCAGCTATGGAGGGTTCCCTAACCATTTTACCCCTTGCAGCCCATCCCCAAACCGAATAACCATATTTTTCTCATATAAAAAGAGGTTTAGGGGAGTCATTTAGATATATGAACAAGAGAATAAGAAAACTCTGTCAAAATCATTTCCCTCTCATTGCCCAAGTTTTGCATCTTGCTTTGAGTTTTAGCCTCAGCTCTGACTTGGTTCATAGAGCAATGTTCACAAGAAAAGGTTGTAACCTTTCATCTTGAATTTGAATAAAAGAGATTATTGTTGTCCCAAAACCCTATGTGTACATATTCTTGTTAATTTGAGCATATATATATATGTTTTTAAGTGATTACTAGAGACTGTATATGTTGTTGCATTGTATTCGTAGCCCCTTGCAGATCAGCTTTGGGAGGAGATCTGTGATCTAGGAGGCAGCAACAAGTGGAAGAGTTCTACATCAATTGTAAGGATTCAAGGTGCACTCATTAACCTTCTCTTCTCTCTTTCTCTTATCACTTAGTCTAGATTTTTTTGGAGTAGATTAGAGATAAGTCAGTCCTAAGGGAGTTATCGCTCTGCCTATTCCTTAGAACTAGTTTAGGGGTAATTTCCTCATAGCACTCACTCCTTGGCTCGATGTACAATAGAGTTACATCAAGTACAACAATGCCTCTATGAGACTTTGTGAAAGACAATCACCACACCAATTTTGCACTTCCATAAATATCTAATACAATGAAGAGTGTACTACAACAATCTCATTTCTACTTACACATGTGATCTCTTAGGTTTCTAGTCATGTACATGAGTGTTTTCATTGTTGATTTATGCCCATATGATAATTTCACAAAGCAGGGCAATGAAACAAGCTACTAGATTATTCAACTTGATTCACACAAATATGTTACCTATCTAAATGTCATCGGATGGCATGTCCTTTGTCATGCTCATGGATGGCTATTCTTGAATACTTTCATTACTTTTTGTCGAACAAGTGTGAGATATTCAACAAGCTCGAGTTTAAAATGTCAATCAAGAAGCAGATTGGTTATCACATCATGTTGTCAAGAAGTGGCAATGTCAAAGTGTTTTCCTCCAAAGAGTACTATGTTCAGTATTGAAAACAAGTGAATATCCTATGTAGAACAGAGTGGTTGAATGGAAGAACAAAATATTCAAATGTATCAAGGGCATGATCCCTAAGTTGCACTCAATGACAGTTTTTGGGTGGAGGTAATGGCAACAAACATGCATGTTGGGGTAAAAAGTTTACTAGAACATCGCAAAACATTATACATGAGGATGCTTAGATTCAAAAATAATCATTGATTATGCATTTGAAAGAATTTAGTTGTGACACCTACTTGTGCATATTAAGGGAGATGTGGTTGAAGCTATAAGCAAAAAGCTAAAGATGTTTCTCCTTGGGAAACATTGAGGGCATTAAAGGATTCATGTTGTATGATCTTGAGACAAAGTTTACATTTTAGTGTAGGGACACATTGTTTCATGAATGCCCAAAGTCGAAGACATAGTCAAAATCAATAGCTAAGTCGATAAAGTCAAGGTCAAGTTATGAATTGAAGTACATGGAAAACTTAATGAACATGGGTAAAGGAATCATTGTGTTTGACACCAATGAGTTTTGATGGATGCTAAGAGGAGGTTGAGGAGTTCTAGTGATGTTTATAGATGTGACTGAAGTTGATGAGGAGGAGTGATGTTTATAGATGTGACTGAAGTTGATGAGGAGGAGGATACAAGCGCAAATCTTGAGGTCACACTCTCCTAACAAGGTAGTGTTGGCTCTCTACAAATCAAAGGTTAGGAGATTGAAAATAAAAAATGATCAAGCAATGTGAGTCTTGGGTGATGACTCATGCATGGCATTTGCACACATTGGTTGCCAGAGGGTGTTCTTGGGAAGAGGGAATCAACTAGTAGAAAAACTTATGTACAATTGCAAAGATGACCTCTGGTGGGCCATTGTTGGCAATAAAAGCTACATTGGACTACAAGGTACATGATATAGATGTAAACAATATGTCCTAGAATGGAAATCTTAAAGAGTTGAATGGAGATTGCATAGAACCTCTTAAAGGTTTCGAGGAAAAGAGGTAGTGACTAGTAAGCAAGTTGCAAGAAGTCCTTGTATACATCGAAGCATCTACACAAGCAATAGTGCAAGAAGTTCAATCCTTGTTTAAACAAAAGAAGTTGCCCAAGCAACAATACAAGAAGATCGACAGTGTTAGGATTCAAAACGATGTTGTTAGTAGTAGCATCAATCAAAAGACAAAAGTAAAGTCGATCATAGTTGTTAACTTATATGTAGATAACTTCAAATTGATTAGTGTCATGTGGTGGGTCAACAAGACCAAAAGATGATGATAGACACATATCGTTTCACTGAGATGCACTACTTAGATATTTAAGTGATCAAATATAAGAAAAAATTGTTGAATTGTTCTAAGCTAGTTCAAATACCCATATCTTGTAAAAGGATTTGAGATGAAGTTGCAAGCCCATGTTGACTTTTATCAACAAAAATGGCAAATTGGAAAGGAGATGGAGTTGATCATTATTAAGGTGGCTCGAATGGCTAGATTTCTTTATCAAAGTGTAGTTGGTAGTTCAATGTATACCATGGTATGCATGAACCCCAAGATTGCTCACACAATGGGAGTGGTTTGTAAATTCAAGGTGCACCCTACCATGCATCATTAATTCATAATGAAGTGAATCTTCTTGTTCTCGCTAAGAACCAAGGGGCTTGGTGTTGGTGGAAGATTTGATGATGGAAGAAATGGTCAAAGAATGACATAATTCACTATAATGATGCTTATTGGGTTGAAGATGTCAATGAGTGGAAGTTGACAAAAGGTTATGCATCTCCACAAGGGAACAATTAATTGTAGTCAAAGATAGCAATTAGTTAACCCTATTTCCCACATAGGTTGAGTACTTTGCCTTGCCTAAAGCCAACAAGTCTCCAAATATTTGCTCAGAGAGATTATGTCAATAAGAATTAAATTGATGAGCTCTTGCACAAAATCCTAAATTTCATGTAGAGTCAACGCATATCAATATACAATTTCATCACATTGGAAATTTAATTGAACCCAACCAAAAACAAAAAATTAACCATTGTGCATCACATTGGAAATTTAATTGAACTCAACCAAAAACAAAAAATTAACCATTGTGATATTGATCACACGGTTGGAAATGCAATCACTAAGGGCATGGTGGTCAAGAAGTTGAATTGCCATTCAGCAGAGATGGAAAAGCGGAGGGGGGTGGGGTGGAGTTGTATATAGAATTCTATGGAGCTAGTGACTTTGTTATTGGTAAACTTGTTGAGTTACCAAATGAGAGATTGTTGGAGTAGAAAGGCTTACAATGGTAACAAATCCCCAAATTCATGTATCAACAACATGGTCGGATTGACCTTAACAAGTTATGCAAACATCAACAAGGGCTAAATCAACTCGTATTGAAAGCATCAACATGGAAGTCATCAACGGTGGCAACTCACAAGATGGTTATTCCTAAACATTTGCTACCTAACAACGCAAGTATTTATGCATTGGCACATTCAACATAAGGTCTATTGAACTTGTTGTCCTAAATCTTGAGGATGTTGCTTTGGGTCCTTAATATTAACCTGCCATGATTATGAGGTACAAATTATATGGTTTCCTACTAGTAGTACTTTATCATATTATTGTTGTTGTACTCTGTTGTGCTAACAAAAGGTTTACACTTATACTCAAATATTTATTTTAGTTTCAATGAATGTCTCGTGTATACTGCCATGATTACGAGGTACAAATTCTATGGTTGCCTACTAGTAGTACTTACCATATCGCTGTTGTTTTGCTTTGTTGTGCTAACAAAAGGTTTACACTTATACTCAAATCTTTAGTTTCAATGAATATCATGTGTATGCTTGAAAGCTGCCATGATTCTGAGGTACAAGTTAGTGATTCTGTTATTAATAAACTTGTTGAGTTGCCAAATGGGAGATTGGAGTCGAAGGCTTACAATGGTAAGAAATCCTCAAATTCATGTGTCAACATGGTCGGATTGACAATAACAAGTGATGCAAACATAGACAAGGTTTAAGACAACTCGTATTGAAAGCATCAAGAGGGAAGTCATCAACAGTGGCAACTCACAATATCGTTATTCCTAAAAATTTACTACCTAACAACACAAGTATTTATACAATGGCACATTTAACATAAGGTTTATGAGAATCTCCTTATGATTGAACATGTTCTAGATATTCAGTATGTTGCTTTGGGTCCTTATTATTGGCCTGCCATGATTACGAGGTACAAATTCCATGGTTGCCTACTACTAGTACCTATCATATTGTTCTGCTCTGTTGTGCTAACAGGAGGTCTACATTTATACTCACAAATCATATTGTTCTGCTCTGCTGTGCTAATACAAGGTCCACATTTCTACTCACAAATCTTTAGTCTGGTTTCCATGAATGTCACGTGTAGTGTACTTGAAAGCTGTCATGATTCTGAGGTACAAGTTTCATGGTTGCCTACTAGTTACTATCATGTTGTTGTATTCCATTGTGCTAATGAAGGGCCTACAATTGTACTCGGAAATCTGACACGGGTTTCATTGAATGTCATGTGTATACTTGAAAGCATAGAATAGTTTCTGGATGTGTGTTTTGCATAAGAAAGAGCTTGTATTTGATTTGTCCCAACGAGAAAGTTAGGAGTCCTGAATTATTTGAAAAGGTGCTTTATAGTATGGATTTGGATATGATGAACGTTGGGACTCCAACCATATAGGATATACAAATTCAAATTGGATTGGCTACATTTGAACAAAAACTGAAAACAGCAAGCTACAATACCATTATCATCTACCCAATTTGAATATATGCAAACACGTTATTCAATGTGTAAGGCTATATTTGGCATACCATTATCATCTACCCAACTTGAATGTATGCAAACAAGCGATTCAGTGTATTTGGCAATCTGGCATATAAGAGTTCTTGATGACTTTGGCTTATGACAAACAGAATCTAGCCCTTCTGTGATATAATCAAAGTTGAATTCAACATTCCAATAACCATGTTTCTCCTTTTCGAAACAAGTATACGAAATTTCGTCTCTAATTTTATTAGAGAAAAACTTCAAAATGGATAAGAACCAATGTATTATAACACTTACAAAGATGGAAGGTGCAGATATAATTACAAAACCATTTATCAAAGAAAAACATGAAAGGTTCATAGATATATCGAGAATTTAAAAAGGACAAGATAATCATTGGCGAGGGATGTTAAACTGATATTTGTGTTTTCATTAAAAAGGCAACCAATTGTATGGAAGAGAATAAGTCGTCTCCTAATTCGAGTAGCGTTTTGTATTTGTTCAGGAAAAAATTCCTTCTTGAAATGTGATCAAAGGTTGCTCAAGTATTAAAGAACCGAAGATTTAAAACAAAAGTTTGTTCTTGTTTATTTTGCGGTTGGAAAACATGTTGCACTTATTTCTCCATGTTTTGGATTAAATTCTAACTGTCACCATCCTATACTTGCTCACATCAAACTCCACCTAGATGCACAAGTGATCATCATTCGTACAACACCTACGTTTAAATTCTTGTAGCAATGCTCAAATGGTTCTAAAAATTAGTCGATATAAATTATCAAATTAGTGTATATGTTGTCAAGATAATGGTGATAGCCTGGACTCAAAATTTGTTGCAGCAATGCTCAAAGGATCCTAAAATTAGTCAATATAAATTATCAAATTAGTTTATATGTTGTCAAGATAATGGTGATAGCCTGGACTGAAAATTTCTTGTAGCAATGCTCAAAGGATCCGAAAATTAGTCAATATAGATTATCAAACTAATCTACATGTTGTCAAGATAATGGTGATAGCCTGAAACATGCCTTCATCGACGATAAGCATCCGTTTGAAGGACTTGGAATATGCCATCATCATAATGCATGCTATGGTATGGTTCATACAATAGGTCCAAAATATGTAAATGTATGCTCAACAACAAAAAAGCCCCAAAAATAACAATTACTGCACTTCCATAATCCAGAAAAGAACGAATGAAAACAAAGACGAAAATTTTACAAATAGAATCAAGGGTCAGGACATATGGTTTCTATGAGTGATTTTTTTTCTTTGCTGCGTAAGTTGAGCACTAAAATCTCTGGGGTACTTGTATGGAGTGTTGTATGGCTAGGAGATAAAGGACAAACAATTCACTACATGTTGAGGTCACATGCTAAATGGCGATAGAAAAATCCTCACGTGTTTGACAATGAGTAGAGATATCGGAAAACTGGAAAGAAACAGAGAACAACCAGAAATTGTACACAAATATACAATGCAATAAATGACTTGAGGATCTTTATTGTTACTTTTGCAAATTGAGATAGATTTTCTGAGTCTCATGAGTAGTATTTAATTGAAAAAAATAAACTCAATAATGAAAATAAAAGCGTTCTGATACAAGAGTCACGACCCCCAAAAAACACAGGAAAACGTTACCACTGAATACTCTAGAGTCTAGCTCTGCACCTGACAATGTTTAACATCTCAGTAATATGAGAAACCTCACTACGATAAAAAGTCACACATTGGATTCTCTAGTCAATCACTCTTGCTAGTAAAGCATACACATCAAAAGAAACCATTTTCTTGCACGTGAAATATGAAAAATATGATGGCCAAAACTCAAGGAAGTATTTACTCAGCGAGTATTGGTTCAAAACCCCTGCTAATCCTAAATCTCATCTGCAATAAAGATAGGACGAAGAGGTTATACTAAAGATAAGATGAAGAGAATAACATATTCTATCTTGTGACTGAAGAAAGGATCCAACTGCTGCTCTGATACCAACCTTTCTGCTCCCAATCTGAACTTTATATGTCAAATAAAATTTATTTCACAACAGAAGTTTCCAATTAATAATGGAAAACCTCTTGCAGTTTCAGTAGCATAAAAGAATCAAATGAAATGCTCTCTCAATTTTTAAAGATTGCATCTGCTACATGGACGATGTTCGAACGAGAAACAAAGCTATGTGTTATCATGGTCGATAGGGTGCAAACACCACAACTGAATTATGCCCCCCAAAACCAAACGAGTTTGAAATAGCTGCAAAACATTCAATGGCTAGTTAGATGTTATAGAAACATGGTTTCCATGTAAACGCAACTACAGCCCAATCATAACTATAAGTTAAAATTACACTTCTATCTATGTAGCATTCATTTTACATCAAATGGTGAAGTTTATCATGATAATTGAACATATTCACATTCTCCTTTTAGACCTGAAATGACTATCGGTAACACCACTTATAATCCCAGTTCAACTCCTTTGATGCAAGCTAAACCTTCATCATCAAAGCAATATTATAAAGTTTAAAGCTCAACTAAAACATACCAACATGTATTTCATGCTGCTTCTTTACGTTACGCACAGTATCAAATTCCACCGAGGGCTCTGGGTTCTGACATATTACAAAATAGAATCAAATTCTTGATGGGTTTCAATATCATGTTAGCTCAAAACTTTTACCAGAACAGTGATACTTCTGTTTTAGAATAACAAACAAAATAACTCTTACAAATTGGTTTATCGTTGGATGCAGCCAACCAGTATTGATGGCTTTGACAGTGGCGATGGCTTCTAGCCCACCAGCTGCACCTAGACAGTGCCCTATCATAGACTGTAAGAGATAAATGGTTAGATAAAAGTAAACAACTGTTATGTGCACTAAACTATTTCTTCGTCAACCAAAAAGAGCATCTTAAATATTGTTTCTACAAACAAGGGTGCACCTTCCCGTTATCTGAATCAAATCCAAAGACAGGAGGGTATGTGAAAACTTCCATCTAATGAAATGTGATTACTAACCTTAGTTGCATTTATTTTTATTTCAGATGTGTTTTTGAATACATTCTTGATGGCATTAACCTCAGCCAAGTCACCTGCAAGAGTTGATGTGGCATGGGCATTTATATAATTCACCTGTATGGATAATCAAGCATTATACAAATAGTTAAAGAATACCCAGACTGAAAATACTTGGCCATTCATGACAGATGCATACAATATAATGTAAACAAACGCAAACTCCAGTTTGAATGAAACATGAAATGCACCTCTTCTGGTGACACCCCTGCATCAATAAGACTCCTCTCAATACATGAAGAGACACCGAGGCCATCAGCCCTTGGGTCTGTCATGTGATAAGCATCACAGTTAATAGCTCCACCAAGATATTCAGCAAGAATTGGAGCACCTCTCTTCTTTGCATGTTCCAAGCTCTCCATAACCTGTGAAGAAACCATGAAATTAAGCATTTGACTGAAATGGCAGATTTACTAACCAGGGTATAATCACATTGGGCAAGAATTTTCAATCTTAATGCAACAGAAACCACCTAGAGTCAAGCACACTGATACACACAAACCTTAGATTTACAGAATTCTGTCACAAGGAATACAAGAGAATAGAAACACAATTGAACACTCAATAGAAAATCTTGGTTTCAGAATGGACTGATCTTGTCAAGGCCAATCAGTAGCTAAAAAGTAAATCACGGTGCAGAAGACAGAGTCTTCACATAGTCTGTAATCAGACACTGGAGCATCTCTCTGTTAGCATTTATGTTAAAGTATTCATGCAACTGCATCTCCTTCAAGGTTATGTAATAAGTGGATTGGGGCACAGATGATAGGCAAATAGCCAAACACCAAATGAACATTTAACACTCAGAACACTAACCTAAAAATATTTGTCATTCTAAACTTACCAACACGCCTGCACCTTCACCCATGACAAAGCCATCTCGGTCTCTGTCCCAAGGCCTTGAGGCAGACTGAGGATCATCATTTCTTTGAGATAGGGCTCGGCATGCAACAAACCCACCCAAACCAATGGGAATAATTGCTGCTTCAGTACCACCAGCTAGCATGATATCTGCCTCACCTCTGCGAATATGATTTGCAGCTGAATAGAAGCAATAGTTGGACGTAGCACATGCTGTTGATATAGAATAATTTGGACCCATGAATCCTACTTCGATGCCAAGCAATGCAGAGCCCATGTTGGTAATTGCATATGGTATAAAAAAGGGTGTTATTTTCCTGTATCCTTTATCTAAAAGAGCCTGTACTCCATCAGAAAAAACTTTTAGCCCACCCATTCCACTGCCTACAAGTACACCAGCACGCTCCTTATCAATCTGCAAGACCAATACCAATCAGATATTGTGAAATTCTAAGTTGTACGAAAAAGCACAGCTTATGTTAAGACAATGTAATATAATATGCATATAAGCACATCTATGTGACATCAAAAATGTACTTTCCTATGCCATAAAGAACATAAAACATTGTTGCTTGAGCTTTCTGGAGATAAACTGTGTATAAAATATTGAAATATCCAACATTTTGAGTGGACACTCCTAACATAAAACATTACCAGCCATCAAGGATTCTGCCAACTACTAAAGTTCATAAGTATATGCGACAGAAAAATAGACTTTAATATAGCTGAAATTTCAGCCAATCTCAAATAGACTTTAAGTATACCATGCACTATATAGTATAAAATAGCTTAGCAGACATGACAAAACAAACAGAAGAAGCATGCAATTGTTGATATGAAAAATCACCCAGCAGAATGTTGACACTACAGCTTATRGCCGGAGCAGATAAGCAGACTGACATGAAACACATCCAAGAGAATCATGTGATTGCCCTCGATGTCCATGAAATTTCATGTGGTAGACCTATTTACTCTTGATATTGTACATCTTCCTTACAGTCTATACTATATAGTATATACTATATAGTAATAAATGATGGCTCGTGAGAGTATGGAGGGTGATAGGGAAATCTATATTTAATGTGATTTATATATTCATGTCTACTAGTGGCCAAAGTTGACCAATGGGACTGTAAAAAGTACAAAGATGGGTACACTATTGGGAGTGCCAAAGTGCATCTTAGAGAACCGAAAAATAAAAAATAGTACATGGAGAGTGCCAAAAACAACACTAGAGAAAGGTGGGAAGAGAGCAAGAGAGGAAAAGAAGATTTAAGGAGTACATTAAAACTCTAGGAAGACCAGAAGAACAAGATGAGCAAGGATCCAAAGGGCACCAATGAAAAAGCCCTAACCTGAAAGTGCTGTCAACATCAGCTCCCCTAACACCCAAGGTGGATAAGTTGGTGATGAGATTCCTATCGTTCATTGGTTGGGTATGTTGGAAATCATATCTTACCCGAAAATACCCTTCAGCCCCTTTTATCAGACATAAGCCCCTTTAAAAAGGAATATACATGTGATCATATGCTTAATTGATAGGGGTAGATTCCAAAAGGTTATACACAATACAATTGAATTGCTTATAAAAAAAATTAAAAATCTGTTAGTGTTATGTCGTTAAATTTGTCTTTGTGACATGATCCTTCGAAGAGTGCCTTGTGGTCCCGTCAGGTTATGATGGTAAAGCCTTAGTGATTGGCCTATGGTCACATGGGTTGTTACTAGTTAGTTGTGGGCCCTAGTGGTCCACACCTGGGATTAGGGACTATGTCTAAGTTACCCTAACACCTATTTATAAGAGGTATGTAAAACTCATTTGCAATCATCCAAGATAAATCATTTGAATATTGCATCATTGCATATTTGGTAGTAGGTACCCGCACATATCTTATGTCGTTGTGTAGTGGGTTAAGCTCTTTAAGATTGTATTAAGTTTAATCATATTGATAATGTTTATCACCCTAACTCTAACAAACTCTTCACTGTAGTCTTTTTTTTGGCAAATCTCTCAGTCAATTATCTTTGACACCTTTTTTTTTGCCTAATGCACAAACCATGATGGCTAGATCATCATTTGATTTACAACACCTCCAAGCCTCCATCCATGTGTTATGAATCACTGGTATGGTTGTTCCTAAACACAGTTGAGGCATCGAATACTCTGTACATTTTAATCGCTTTTTTTTTCAATCTTGCAGCCATCTTCAGCAATGTTTCTATCATAGCATTCAAATTCAAGAATAGTTGCTTTCCTCCAGTCTACTCTTCCCAGCCTCCAGTGTTGATGGCTCTCTTCCCATAAACCTACTCCTACAATGTTCACAGCCTGAACCTACTGCTTCTACAGCATCCACAGTATGTGTTAAATTTCTCATGGCCTCAACGCTTCTACAAAATTCACAGTTTGCCACTGGTTTCCACGAACCTATGGTTCTCAGACTTCTAGAGTATCCATGCTCTGCATCGTTCTCCAACATTTTCAGTGTTTTGAGGACTTCCAAGTTCCAGCTCACCGACTGATCAAGTTACTCCAAAGCCTCACCACCTCAATTCACCTTCCACCTTCAGGACTACTTGACAGAGCACTGGTCTGCACAAACCCACATGGTCTACACTTCAAGAAACAGTCATAATTGACAAAATCCACAAACCCACCGAATTGACATGAAAGCCACATGGGACTGCTCAAAAATAATCATTTCAGGCATTCATGGCATGTTTCAGCAACATTTTCTTTTGTTTGTAATTCCTCAGCGACCAATTGTTCCTCTCTCACTCACAGGGTAATAAGTATTGTTTTTAAGTGGCCACAGCAGCGTTCAGTAGCCCATCATATGTTGTCACTTCTCACAATGTTTTCTTTGATGCCTCATGCCAGATTCTTTCTCACAAAACTATTTCCCTCAATACTGACCTTTCTTTCTTAGCATATCTCTGCTTGTTTACACAATCACATATACAAAATCTGGCCTCTAATGGTCATAATCTACTCTGCTAATCTATTATAAACTTCTGATACACAAACTCATAAACGCTGGGGTAGATCAAATAAAAAACCCAAAGCTGGCAAGAACAAGAGAATATATATATATATATAGAGAGAGAGAGAGAGAGAGAGAGAGAGAGAGAGAGAGAAGGCAATGACTGGACTTCACCCACCACATTCCTTTAATCTCCTCTGGCTGAACCACTCTGATACCATGATTGTCATAAAATTAAAAATAGAGCACATCGAACAGGATCACAAAATGCAGAGAGCTAGAGATAAAGGTATGTTTTCTGAAATGAGGAACAGAGAAGTCACGGATTACATGCAAGATGTTCAATTTGTAGCATATTTCAACTCTTGACCTTTCACTTCCTGTAACTTTCCATTACCTATAATCTATCACATTCCTACAGGACTATTTTGTCCTCCTTTGCTTTTGTTCACAAGGACAATTCACACTTACAAGTATTTACATAGGTCCTAATGTGACCAATAGGATTGACATCCTAATTCTAGCATGCACTTATGTATGTAAGTTTTTTTCTGAACAAAAAACAATTGCATGCAATGAAGTTCAGTTTAATTCTAAATGATGAAGAAATTGCCGAACACATGTCTAAGCAAGATGTTGACTGATGTTTAAAAGTTCAATATTGAGGAATATGTGATAATGAGAACATATGGAATGATTGTTGCAGGACTTTGTTGCATGGAATATAATTAGGCATTATAAGATACTGGTAAGTTTTCACCAAGCAGTCAGATCTAGATCATCGTAGAAATATAAGGAACTGCACCGGAAATTTGTTCCAAAAGAGCATAAGTTCAAATCAAGAAATGAATATGAGATCCAAATGAGGCACATGGAAACAGATTTAGAAGATTTGACAGGATGGACAAGAAATCCTTGTTAGAAAATAATATTTTGTAAGATGTTGAGTGTCACAAAAGCAAAACAATGGCAGGGACAAAGAGGCATATCAATAAAGAGGAAATTCAAGATGGGTATAGCACAAGGCCTGTAATTTAGCTAACTGTGCATCAGAACATAGGTTGCTCCCAGCTGAGTTTCTCACTTCAATGAACAATAAGATCTTCACTCAGATCCTTGAAGGCCAGCACAGATGGGTCAAAAACGAGTATAAAAATTTAGGAATCTAGAATTTTGTGAATCGCAACCTGAAACAGGTGCAATGTTGCATTCAATTATAGAACACCTGCACAATGCTAGGCAAAACAAAAGCATCGTAACTTCACCAGTGTATGGCATATCAATAAATGTGCATGAATAACAGCTTTTCATGGATGTAAATTAGAAGTTGCTTCACTATACTACCAGGCCCTCGCAGGGATATGATAAAGAGTCGAGACCCAACTATGGAACCAGAAGTAGCAATTAAAAGTCTCCTAGACACAGAGCCAATCAGTTCAGCCTGATGTCTGAACATAAATACTAAAAAGACGCACATAAACACGAACAGCACCAGGGACAACTTCTCTCTGCTCAGCATGCAAGCTACTTACAGTAGCAGGGCAAAGTATCACAGAACAAAGACTACAAACTCTCCATATGCTGCCGATTCTCACTGCATTCAAGAACTCAATAATATGCCCCAAAATCCCATCCAAAGTTTTGATCCTATTCATAACCATAACCACATAGGCAGCGCTAGATGACTCAGCTGAACCTCATCAGATGTCCAATCAATTGTATAGTGGAAGGCATATCCAAATTATTTGACAGATCCAATGATATCATCACATTGAACTCCGAAGATTCAAGCAGAAATTAGAATCCTTCTCAAGTTTGAAGAAAAAAGACTAGACCCAGATAAAGGCACAAGTACACAGTTGGTCTCTCAATGGCCCTACAAGAAGCCTGATACAAGGAACTAGGAAGCAGTGGAGATATAAACTATTTAAATACTTCACAAGGTGTATCTTGTGTGTTGAGCTAATTTACAAGGGTACAGGTATGGGGGTGTGGGTACAGGTACGCCACATTTTGAAACACAGGACAGGGGTATGTCAGGGGTACATATATCAACTTTTATATCTATAGACTATAATTATATATGGAAAAAAAAAAGCGAACTGACACAATGTGAATACTAAATAAGCAATGATTGAAATTCATTTTTAGATTCAAATCATTCCATTGCCACCAATGACCATTCACCAATTGACACATGATTCAACATCGATCATTGGCATTCCTTCCCTTTCTAGACATGGTGAGGTAAAAACAGACAGAAAAATATGAAACTTCAAACTTGATGAAACTGAAATATGGGAACCCAGGGAGAGATGAATGTTGATAATGAGGAAGAATGCTTAGTGTTGAACCGTTGGCATGGTCACCAATTCCCTGGCATTAAAAAAAAATGAACAATGCACTACTTCCTCTCTTCTCTGCTTGGTCTCTTCCAAGCTCACATAGCCAAACTGAAAACATAAATGTGAGCATGAAATTAGGGTTCAAAGGTATTAAAAGTGGCAACAATTAGTTGTTTGAGTTTCTTTTTGGGCCGACCGTAAATGCAACTTATTGGGGATTTTTAATTATTAAAAAAAGATCATGTTAAAAGCAGCATTGACATATACCCGAAATCGAGGTACGTCTCCAAATCTGCCCACAGTACAGTGGGGTACACAGGTGTTACAGCCCAGGGTATGACAGGGTAATGCACCCAGGGTGTAATGTCGCCCTCTTCTTGACAAGGGTACTGGAAGACTTAGTAGTCTAGTCACCCCTCTAGAGTCGGATCTTGATCTTTGGCTGCATAAATGGCTGTTGACTCACAAAAGTAAATTATCTCATTGGAAAACAACTTTTATGTACTTCTATCAAGGATTTATTCATACTTTAGCACTTTGCCTTCTAGACCAAAGGCAATGAAGCCCAAATTCACAATGAGAATTGTGAAGAAATTTGGAGATCTCGAGGTTATCAGAACAGAGGAAGATGGTCTCAAATTTTTCGGAAGACACTTACAAAAATAACTCATATTTGGTTCCACATTCAGGAAGCAATAGGGAATGCAGTTGATAGGGATAACCTTAAGGCATATTCATTAAACACTTATCATTTCAACTGAAGATAAACAACTCAGGCGGGTTCCATCTGAGATGACTAAACAAATATCGACTGCAGTTCCAATTCACACAGTTTCTAATGTATCCAGTGTCAATTTTCAATAAGGTCTCTCTACAGAAAGACCTTGTCCAAGAAAAGAACTTTGTTCGGGCATAGAATCATCTATAGATAAGTCAATCCATCAAAGCTATCAAGCATGTTGACATTAAAAAAGAATCTCCTGATATTCCAACTCTAACTGATCAAGATAATTCTTATCCTGCAGATTATATTGATGTTGTAGAAGTTGACAGGCAAATTCAAGACCAAGGTTCCAATATGGATGAATGGTGAAATTAAAACCAAGTCTAAATCCCTAATGATGATCGACCTCCGATGGCCAAAACTAGTGACTAATTGAAGTCAAATGAGTTCAAGGATACGCATAGAACTGGATCTGAGAAAAAAACTGTCAGATAAGATACAATAAGATAATTTTATTAATGTCCATCAAATGACCACAAAAGTAGGTCAATAGGACTAAAAGGTACAGCTAGTGTAAACACAATGTGGCAGTTCAAAAGCAACTCCTAGATCAATGCTAAAAGCAAAATGATAAAGAACTAACTGTCTAGCAAAAACCTATAAACTAAGAGTCTAGCAAAATGATAAGATAGTGTGAGTACCGAGTACAATGATACATTAGGAATGCCAGAGACTGAGGATCTTGGTGCTGAGCAAAAGAGAGAAATGTCAATGCCCGGTGGACCTGGTGGCCAAGAACATGAGAGGGGACCAAGATGCAGGCTCACTGTCGGAGTTATCAATCACTATGAAAGGGCCGATGCAAAGATGGATGATATCCTCCGGGGAGTTTCCAGGGCTGACCAGGCCTGGCTGTATGATCCTGAGGGGAGCATAAGATTGAGGAAGCCACACTCTCCCACCATCCAAGGCCATTGGGAAAATACATCATTTGAGATCTGGATGGCACCCTTTGGACCCAAACAATAGAATATGAAAATACTGCTTTGACATGCCGGATTTGTCGTGGGTTAGGTCATCTCCTAACAAATTGTCCCAAGACACTACCCCAGGTAGATTCATGGAAAAAGGCACTGTCTAGCCCCCCAGCAGTGGATTGGGTAGAATCTCAAAAAGTGAAAAGGAGGAAAAAGAAAAGATCGACTTGGATTGGAAACCAGAATAATAAAGGAGCCAACATTGTAAAAGAAGGGAAAAGCTCTCAGGATAAACCTCAGAAGGCTGAATCAAAGGTCCTAACAGATGACATCCAGGAATTAGCAAAGAGTGTGTCTGCAGCCCATTGAGGTACCACAGAAGTAATGTTGCAAATATCATTTCAGGGAATATATCACCAAGGGTCAGAAAATAAACTTATCAGAAATATCAGGGAAAATATCAGAAATTATCCGAGAATATTGGTAAGAGTAAACTTGGACCTGAAAACTCAGAAAATATAAAACAAATTGGCAACCTGAAAAACTCGGGAGAAATCAGAAATATTGGGAGAAATCAGAGATATTTGCAACACTTCCCAAAAGCCTAAATGGCCAAAAAGTTTGCCAGGAAGAACTCCCGAATCCCAAGTACGATCAGACGAAATTAAATCCACTCTCCACAAAAGAGAGGGGAAGCCAGAAGTTGTCAAAGAAAATTTAAATTTGGAACAGCCCCTAGTTATGTCAACAGGCATGCTGTAAGAAATTCAAGGAGACCTGCCCTAACAGGGGTTGTAAATTTTCTGTTTATTCTGTTACTTAGTTCTCCACCTACAGGAACAGCTAGGGTGGTTGCTCTTATATTCAGCTCTTGCTAATAAGTAAAATCTTTTTTTCTGCTCAAAACAAAACTTATGTGAGACAACATTGAGCCTAATTTTAGCTGCAATCTTTTCATACCCTTTCAATTGTTATGGTAGAGCCATTGATGAAAATCATATCATATCCCGTTATGAAAACAGAAAGGAAGCACTTTTATTAGGTTTCCTAAATAATACTTAGCAAATTAAATGCAGTTTAATGAGAATCCAACCACATCATCTGTTTGAAACTAGAATAATGAGAAAAAGACCAGAACTAATACGTCTTTACTTGACTATAATGATGTCGAACATCAAACCCTGAGAAAGATTTCACTTACTCCATACCTTATTTATTTTATCCTTTCCCAGATCTGCATCTTCTAGTGCCTTCTGCCCACTAACCAGACAATATCTAATACAATCATCCAGACGACGGTCATTCTTTGGATCAATATAGTCCTCGGATGAGAATCCCCGAATCTGTCCCCCAAATCTTGTGGGAAACTTTGAAGCATCAAAGCGGTCTATAGGGGCAATCCCACTCTGACCTTCCAGGAGTCTTTCATAATATGTATCAACATTGTTTCCAAAAACAGAAACTAGCCCCATGCCCGTAATAACCACTCTCTTTTTAGGATCTTTTTCTCTTTGAAGGGCATTGACTGAGGGAATTAGCATGGCTCGGATGCCAGTCCTGGGACCTGTTTGAACAACAACCACAGCAAACTATTATTAAAGAACAATGGTCAACATCATCTGCAAGCTATGACAATATTTAATACACTGGTCTTATACCATTGTCAATGAGCAAAAAAAGATCCATGTGAATAAATATTTAAATAGCTTCAAGAAAATGAAAATTATAAGCTGATCCGAGTCTGGTATTTATAGTATACCAGGAGAATCAGTTGAATAGAAATTATTGAAAAATGCCCAAAATCTGCAGTTGATGAATAGAGTGGCACATTCATTTTCATAGCCAAATAATATAACTGGTTTGACAGACTAATGTCGTCCAACCTCTAGTTGAATGACTACTTGATGTGTCAAAATCAACAAGCACCATTCTGTCCCTAGGTACAGACCTCGTCTATGGATAATGAAATCAGAATATAGGAAATTTTGGGGGTTTAAAGGACATTTCCCAGCCTGTGCCTGCATTGATACTTCATAAGACTTGGCCAAAGAGAAACCATATCCTCAGAAATCACTTGGAAATTAAAACCATGGTTCCACACACTAAGGTACATCCTGCATGGCATTGGGCCTTGTGAACTTGCATGTGGAAGGAATGTGACTATGTATATTGAAGTTATGGGTAACAATAAGACTGCTCAGAACCACTCAACCAAGGGCTTTGGGCAATGCAGAATATGAGAAAGCTCTTTCGATTCTAAGATATATTCTGAATTCTCATTACAACTACCCATGGATTTAGAAGACATTTAACAAACTGATTGATTTTGACATTCACCTTAACATCTAATGCAGAGATCTGTCGCTATATATCCACAGTTTATGACTTGATTTGCAGGCAGGCAATCGGACCATCAAATTCCAGGCCCAAAATAACATAGTAAATCTACCTCCCTATGAAATTGAGAACTCGTTTCAGGGAACTGAGTTCATATGCCTATAATGTAAGAGGAAAGCAATGATTATCAACAGATAACAACCTAATTGCAAAAACCGAGATGGTAGTTTCAGTTAAAAGGTATACCCGCTCCCCATAGGTGCACAGCATGCCACCACGATAGATGTACGTTCGGTTCATCCAATGGCTATCCACTTTCTCCAAAAAAAATTGGAGATCAGAGCACCCATTTGATGTACATTCAGGGGTTGTAAACTGAAATCACCACCATTAGGCTACTGAATGTTCAGAGCCCAGACCTATATCAAACCCTTTTGGCAAAATGGGAATCCCAAACTCAAGCTTTCCAATAAAATCTATCAAACAAGTCCAAATGTCATAACCAGTAACATCCAGTTGCACTGATCACTTGTCTATGAACCAGTATTCAGGACTCACGCAAAGGGATCAACAGCAGCTCTGAATTAAACTTTTTAGAAGTTTTTAAAAATTAACCACGAAGCAAAATTTAGTGGGAAAAATGAAATCACTATCAGCTACCTTGCATTATCCGGGCTACACTACCCTCACATTCTTGTGCCCGGATCGGTTCAAGTTTCTCACACGCATGTTACTGATGAGGTCTCACCCATTCCTCACTCGTTTCCAGCGGGAAACTACTGTCAACTACTGGATACTGATGTAATAGGCAAAGCAAAGAGCGATAACTACAAAGCAAATTTGATTTGGAAAAACCAACACCCACGAAGCAAGTTTGAAAAAAAATCAATACCCACGCAATAAATCTGGAAATAAGCTATCCCCACGAAGCAGATTTTTTCGATTTTTGTCATAAAAATTGCACCCACAAAGGAAAAAATAGGCAATGTAGACTCACCAGCACGAGGTAGCCTGTTAGGCCGAACACCCCAGAGCAGCGAGACATCAGGGAGATCAGCTTCAGCAGCTCTGAGACCATCAAATCTAGAAATCGAACGACTGGCAGCTCCTCGACTGGGTTCGAATCCGGCTATGGATAAAGAAGCAGCCATGCCTGCAATTGCCGAGTTCGCCATTTCCCTGTCCGGAGAAGCCTGAGAGTTATTTGATTTATTACAGGGTAATGCGTTCCATACACCCAAGCAGGTATATATTCCAACACAAGAACCACACCCACCCTGAATGCAAATGCAAATCCAGTAGTTTATGCGAAGATTGTGTCATGCAAAGGTGGATGGAGTAGATGAATTTAGTATTTGGGCATCACAAGACAAGTGTTGCAAGGAATCCTGTTGCAGATGCTGAGTAGCTGTAGTTGTGAGTACTCTCTTCTACATGTTCATTATTATTGTGATTTCGGGGGGTTATGGTAGGTTAGAAATTAGAATCCCTTTCAATTTTTGTTTAAGAAGGGAGTTGAGCCACCCCTCCTACCTTTTTACTAGTATTGTAATGGATCGAGAAAATTTCGATGTTTCCAACGCTCCCAACCTTCTTGATATTTTAATACATGGAGAAACTTTTGTGTTTTGCCTTCTGGTCACGTGCTCCCAACTGAATAGGGTTTTGATGAATGATGATGATCTTCCTGTGCTATTGAACATTTCTAAATGGGTTTAAAGCAGTTTGGCTTCTATCAGGGGTTGGTCGATGGACACGTGGATAAATTACAGATTTACACATAATATTAATGTAAGATGGACACGTGGATAAATAACAGATTTACACATAATATTACATGGGTCATTGGCTACTGCCACGTGTGTAAACTTTTCATTTTGTTTATGCAATTTGGATTCTAAATCCGTGATCATGTGAATGACATGAACTCAAGATTCATGCCTTATTATTGTATAGATTTCTTTTAATAAGATTTAAATAGGAACGATATGAATTTTAGCTTTATGATTTTGTATATATTTATTTTCATTTTGGTTTATTATATATTGAAAATGGGCCGGAAAGATTTTAATATTTTATAGTTATGTGAGGTATTTCAACATGTTTTTTAAGGAAGCTATTTCAACATGTTATAAAATATAAAATAAGTATATTTATTATTTTCATGGTTAGTATTTAGATATATTTATATAAATTATTAAAAAGGAAGAGGAGGAAGCTATGTAAGTGTGTGATCACCTTATAACCAATTGATTATTTGGCAATAGAATTACCATCTTTATGAATTATTTGGGAGTAGAATTACCATTTCCATGAATAATTTTAGAACTTGTAAATTTTAATTGTTAAAAAAAATAATAAATTTTATTTTATGTTATAAAAATTAATGATTGATTTTTTATTTTTTATTATGAGT
>SNQJ01S0034253.1:55173-78521 GCA_010110895.2 Picea sitchensis | reverse complement strand
AGTTCTGATCTGTTACCAACAAATGAGAGAGAGAGTGGCGCATATCTTGGAGAGGACTTTCTGTTTTAGCATAGAGATCTCTTGGCATTGTATTGACTATCTATATTAAGGAAGTTTTGTTGGGTTTTCTTCCCCTAAAGGGTTTCCTAGGATAAATGTTGTGTCTCTTGTGATTGTGTATTTCTCAGTGATCGTGGATTATGCTATTGTTATCTAATGAAATGCAAACATCTATAATAATGGATTAAACATTAACAATATATAGTAAGATAGTATTTATTTTAGAGGGTATTTGCAATTGTATACAATGTGAGTGGGTCTAATGGTTAAGAACATGTGTATTCTCTTATGATGTCACAAGTTCAAAATCCAAAAAATGTTTTATCCTAAAAGATCACAACATAAAAAGTTCTCATACATCAATTTAATCTATAGCTTAACCATTACTTTAAAATTATTATTTTTATTAAATTTAAATTTGTTTTAATATTTATACATAGTTTAAAAATATTTCCATTGTTATGTTAGATATGTTATGAGAGTTTTATTTATGTATGTCATGAGAGTTTTATTTAT
Organism: Picea sitchensis; assembly: GCA_010110895.2. NCBI lineage: Eukaryota > Viridiplantae > Streptophyta > Pinopsida > Pinales > Pinaceae > Picea > Picea sitchensis. The sequence continues at coordinate 77,945 of SNQJ01S0034253.1, read as the reverse complement.
TACTAAACAAATGAAATTAAATTAGCACAATCATGTTATTCTCTTTTTGATTGTTTATAATTTTAAGATTTTAAGTTTGTGTTACATGTTGAGATTTTATTCATATATGGTCAGCGACATCTAAAATGTAAGGTTCTTGGAATAAAAAACATAATAAGTACAAGTTACATCTATAATTTATTGTTTTAAAAGATTTAAATTAAAAATATAATATAAAGATAACCTTTCATTCATAATTAGTAGTGGTTATATTCCACGAAATTCTTTTCTGGGTAACAATTAAAGGAGCTTGTTTCAAGGGGATTCTTGTGTTTGCCATTTCTTTGTAAATGTTGATGTTTTTTTACTATCTGGAAATATTCCTAAATTATGTGTGGGGTTAACGATTTTACTAATGTCAATTTTGAATGTCCAAATATTGAAGCTTTTCAAATAAACAATTTATGTCAAGTTCATCGAATTGATATTGATCTTTTACTTTCTTTGATAGTAAAATTTATTCTTCATCTTCCTATCTCATGGTTGAAGTTTAGTTTTTTGGTTGCATATATGCACTTAGCAGCAATAAATGTTGTGTACGCTAAATATCATGGAATAAACTTAAAAGTACAAAAGAGACTATCAATTTGGGTGAAGGCTATCCACCATGCAACAGCCCAATCATTGGGAGGTTGTTGCATGGTGTATTAATTGAAGTGAAATGTATGCCCATCCCATGCGGATTATGCATGATAAAACTTAGAACCTATGTAGCCCGTATTTCATTTCACCGTGGTTTAAAACCCATCATTTCACCAAACTCATCATTTCACCTTTCAAGACCTGTCCACTCACCTCTTAATCACTGATCACCGCGACCTATCACTCGCCATCACCAAGCATGTCACTCGCCGTCTTCGTTCATGATTTCCGATCATTCTCATAGTAAGAAATCCACAAAATCTAGGCTCAAATATGATCTTAGGTGGCTGAATAAATTACCAACTTAAATGCTTAATTTAATGCCTTAACCTACCACCAGTTGAGTCCACAAATGTCTTGACAAAGCTAGAATACGTATTTTGTGCACTGCGAGTTTGAATTCTGGAGTATTTTGTGCACAGCGAATTCAAATACAAGGTAATTTTAGAGCTTGTGCATCGTGAGTTTGAATTCTGGAGCATTTTGTGCACAACGAGTTCGAATACAAGGTAATTTCAGAGCTTGTGCACCGTGAGTTTGAATTCTAGAGTATTTTCTGCACAACGAGTTCGAATACAAGGTAATTTCAGAGCTTGTGCACCGCGAGTTTGAATTTTGGAAAATTTTGTGCACAGTGAGTTCGAATACAAGGTAATTTCAGAGCTTTGTTTTATCAGCTAGAATTTAGAAGATCGTCGTTTTCTCACGGGTAAGCTCTTATTCATTGATATAGTTTATTGTATTGTTGGTTATATACATTCAACCACGAGTGTGTTCTTATTTTGTTTTATATCATTCGTATTTTTTCCCATTTGAAGTTAGCCCAAAACCCAGAGTGCTCTGTAATTTATGGTTCACATGCAAATTATCTCATTGTTTTTTAGTGTAACATTCATTGTATCATTCTCATGTTAGTGCTCTAGACTCCTTTACATGTTTGAAAACTTTAATGCTTGTTTCCCCAATTTCAACAAAAAAAATATTGTCGTTTTGAAAAAAGACGCAAATTTCCCTGTAACAAATTCCATCCTGATAGCGAGTTGTCATGATGTTCATTCTATTTTTCAAATATATATTTTTCATTGGTTTAAAAAATATCGACAATAGCAAAATTTTCTCATTTTTCTCCTCATATATTGAATGGTCGCATATATATATTCAAACTCTACATTGTGCTCATTTCTAGCTGTCATGTTCCTTCCATCTTTCAAATTATTAACCTACGATTTTTTCACATTTTTCTCACTGGGTTAAAAACTTAAGCTATGAATACGAGTGAATTTTCGCTTTTTTTTCTTAATGGAGTTAAAATTATGAACCCAACGAAACTTTCGGATTTTCCGTTTAGGCCAAAAGTGAATTAGTAGTTTGTTTGGCACAAAAAGTATGGATTTTCATATAAATGTCTTCAGGTAGACATAAATGGAAAATTATTATTAAAATAAATTTTCTATGTATGTTTAGATAAAATCATAATATTTAAGCCACGTGCATTATTCTATGTATGTTTAGATAAAGTCATAATATTTAAGCCACATGCATTATTCTATGTATGTTTAGATAAAGTCATAATATTTAAGCCATGTGCATTATTTGGCCTTAAGAAAGAGTTGATTTTTTTTTTCTTTTTCTTAAACGTTGATTTAGGAATTTTTTGGCATGAATTATTAAATAGGACATCCCATTATCATTACTATAACTGTCTTCTTATTTTAAAATGTCAAATTCCTAGTCCAAATATCGTATTCACAAATATCGACCAGAAAACACTTTTCATAATTTATGTCAAATTGGTCCTTTTAGAATTATTATGTGCGTCGAGTTTTAGAGGGTGAGATTTTATGACCTGATATTTTAGTGAAACAACTAGCATAGATAGCCTAGAGTTTACAATATTATGAAATATTTTATTATGTAATTTAATACTTTAGTATTAGATTTAATATTATTAATGTAGTGATCAAAATAAAGAAACAAGTAAATAAACATACTATTCACACATATCCAAGAGTAGAGTAAACCTAATAAGAAGGCTAGGCCTATACGATGCTCTTTTTTTCTTAATTATGAAATGCAAGTACAAAGAAAAGGGTATTAGCTATGCATTTTACATAAACATTGTGGTCTAAATGGCTACTAAAGAATCCTCTACCTTTTTTGTTATGATTCAATATCTCATTTCTAGATGAGTGTTTCAACAATGGAACAATAACAATACCAAAATAATGGAACCCCTTTCTTTCCTAGAGGCCTAGTATTTAACATAGCATGATAGTCATCTAGGTTCATGGTTGGGGTTTTTATATTCCTCATCTCTCAATTATTGTTATGGTTTTGGACCCTCTAGAATATTCTTGAAATTCCACATGTTACTAGTCCCACATGTGTGAGTAATGGGGGATGACATGACATCCACTTGATACCATAGTGGTCAACAGGATCTAGGTCAACTCGCGAGAAACATAACTAATGCATATAAACTTTGATTGAGGTGATTTTTGCATTGTTGGAAATCTTTCGGTGTGTAAATAACATCGAGGGGCTAGGAGCTAATATTGCAAAGTTTTGAACCCCAAAAGTATCATTTGATGTCTCAAACCGGTTTTGAAAGTTTCTAGACCCCAAATCACCAAAGTAGGACATGTCCCTTAAATGGTCCCTGCAAGCCAATTCCTTAAGCATTTTCACCCTAAAAGTACCAATATAGATGACAAATTATATAATGATACATTTTGGATCATACCTCCACATTTATGGAGGTTTTTAGTCCCCAAAAACTAAATTACTAAATGAGGTGATGAAAATTTTCCTTTACCTTCTCCTTGGAGTACCTTTTGGCCTTGCATGGAAGTTTCCCTTTCAACTCAACCTGCCAAAGTTCATTTTTCCCTTATCTTGTAGTTCCGGATTTCTTCTGCAAAACTATATATTTTTCCAACTTTGCTTTAGCAAGGCTCATAGAGTTTCAAATATTGAGTAAATGTGCATATAAGAGGGTAGAATTGTGGTTTATACCTACAATACTATCACTAATCTGTTGGAATCCTTGGCTTGGAATTCCTTAGCATTGTTCAATGCTTATAGTTAAGGTGTCCTCTTTAATTGAATTGCAAGTTTAGATTTATTTAATAGTGTGATGTGTAACCATATGCAAAAACTTGGGATTGCATCATATGCTCTGTAAAAAGTGTAGGGAATGCCACCTACAATAATACCTTTGATTTTTTTTGCCACATATATCAAGATGCAGTTAAAACCATTCAAGTCAAAATGCTCCAAGATGCATTTGCAAAGTTCATCTCCAAGCTAATGTGCATTGAAATTATCTACAACCATCAACCCATAAGCATATGAATACACATATTAAATGCATCATGGTTATAGTGATAGAAATGAAGAGGAGTAGTGTTTTCATTTGTAATATTGCACGCGCGCATACATACACACATGTATGTATGCATGTATATGCATATATCTTGAATATGCATGGGTATGGTTGATTAAGCACATTCATGTAACTAACAATAGATACTATGTTTGTAAAAAACATCGTTATTTATTATTCTATAAAATGTTATGTACACGAGTCAATGAGATCTCATTACTCTCATCATTGTCTCGAATTTTACTGTATCATGTTATTCCATTTAGATTATAGAACACCGGATCACATAAAATGGACTATAATGCAACATTGAGTATTAGAGAACATTGACAAATCTTTATAAAAACTCAGTGTTGTATGTGTTGATCTCTAAAAACTTCAAATTTTTATAAGTATTCTATAGATGGGAAAGTGGAAAGACATTATGGAGTTGGAAATTGAAGACCCTGAAGATATTATAGAATTTTTAGCTAAAGATCTAACATGGATAGAAATTGGAGGGGATCAAGTTGCTATTATTCCATATAGTCGACTTGAAGATTTTATAAATGGAGAGCAATCAGATGAAGATGCTCCCACTCAATTTGTTTTTAATACAAAGTGATCTAAAGAAGTGGGTGGGATTGCATGTACTCGTATTAACACATATCTAGAATATGTTATGTGAGTTTTTATTTGCTTAATATGATTTTAAATTTGTAATTCAAGTTCATTATGGAAAATGAGTGTGGACATGTTTCCTAATTTGTTATCATTGTTCTTATCTAGTTATTGGTGTGCATATGGCTCGGAGTCCACACATAAACTCCCAAGTGGTGAGATTACAATGAATCCAGAAGGATCAACAACAACAAAAAACACAATCAACGCCAAAGCATTAAAGTTGGTTGTAGATGTCACTTCATCATGTATCGACTTTATGTTCGTCCAAATGATATTGTTTTAATATACACTAAGTGTAGGAATATTGATAAATGTGGTGGTACGTGTCACATGAAGAATGCAGTGGGTAGACCTGAAACATTCAAGTATGCACCGCATTTATCATTTGATATACACGCTAGTGTGGAAAATATGATTGAAGATGGTTTTAACATTACAATGGTTTGGGACAAATTCATCTCTGATGTGGAGCACCAATCAAGTGAGTTATTCACGAGGGTAACTCGGGATAGCTTATTGATGAGGAAGGATATTTCTAACATTTACCATCATATTAGAAAGAAAGAATATATGAAGGTGAGAGTGATCCAACAAGTGTCGACTGTTGGTACAATCAGTTTCCATATAGTTTCGTTTTCTACCAAAAGAAAAATATTGTGCAAAACATACCATTTATAATAGGCATACAAACACATTGGATGCGTTCGATGATGGTGAGGTATTCACACAACAATGCTATGTCCATGGATTCCACATTTAGTACCAATATGTATGGGGTACGTATGATCAATCTTTTCATTTCTTTATGGCGATCAAAATGAATTCTTATGTGTTCAATTTAATATTTATACTTATGTTCTTTGAATGTAGTATCAACTTTATAAGTTAATGGTATTCGACAAACATCGTAATGGTGTTCCAGTGGCTTGGGTGATTTCATCATGTAATACTACATATGATATTCAAAAGTGGTTGTCAGCATTATTTTCTATGGGAGTGAAAGAACGCTTGGATTGGTGTGTACGAGCATTTATCACAGATGATGTCACTGCTGAAATTCAAGCATTAAGATTCCACATTTTTTGTTTTCAAAAGAAATATAAAAAAGTAATGTTACATTCAAATAATTTACTCCCTCCTAATGTATCACCATTTCAGGAGTTTAACCAATTCCCCCATCCTGCTATGTGTATGGCATGTCCATCGAGGATGCACAAAACATGTTGGAAACAAAGTCAAAGTCAAAGAAAATAAAGTTCGCATTTTTAGCGCACTAGGAGAAATCATGCATTCATGCCAGGATGATGAGTCCGTATGAAAAGATGTTGGAAGAATATTTCAAGAATTCAGTGAAGAGGACAAATTTCTAAAATATTTTGACACCACTTGGTTATCCAATGATAAAATATGTAAGTGTCATGTAACATTAGATCATGACTTTTTTTTCCATAATAACATGTTTTTAGTCAATATGTTTTAGTTGATGATAAAAAAAAATTCCTAGATATGTGGGCGAAGGCTTATAGGAAATTCCCGCATTCCAATCAAGAGACAAATAATGCAATTTAATCAAACCATAAGTATCTAAAATATAGATACCTATATGAGGAAAATAATGCATGCCACAAACGAGTGGATTATTTAATTTTTGTGTTGTTGACAAGATTTGAATTATACTATATTCATAATCAACGTTTAAAGGAAGCAGGAATTATAAGGCCCACAAAGTGTGAGAAACAAGAGACTCTCTCAAAGGATAGAGCAATTCAAATACCAGATGAAGATTGTGTGCGTGACCCCAAAAATATGAAAGAATTTCTGGTTCGTAGTCAAAATAAGGATACTCCTAATACCTGGTATAATGTCATATGCACAGGGTCCAAGTTTAATTTTTGTAGTTGTGATTGGGCGTTGAATGGAAATGTTTGTAAGCATGTATTCAAATTTCAAATGTGGGCCATTGAACAAGATTTGGACATTAATACATTAGCAAATGTTTCTAGTCTGATTATTGAAAGACCTGTATTTTCATTTGATTTCAATCAAACAACCACAGAGAGCCCACTACTAGATAACCAACCAAACAATAACCATGAAAATATGTTATCAGATCATGATGATCCCGACACTTCAACATTGAACAATTCGATCTTTGAGGTTGATAGATTGCAAGTTTTACATGCATCGATCAATAAAAGAGCAAGAAGGATTTTGAACAACTTGCCTACAACTGTTGACCATTCTAAAGCAATCGACAAATTGTTTTTCACTTTAGAAGCAGAGATAAAAAAAATAAATTGTTAGTTCCATGTCTCCCTCTAAAATCATGACTAAGAGACAACACAGTTTTTTGAGCCTGCAAAGTAAAAATATACAGCATTGTCATTAGAAACATTCAACTAAGGATAAACCACAATTTCAAAGGGTCGGACAGGTTCGCAAAAAGTCAAGGAATAGCATTGACAAACAAATGGAACTAATTTCTTCAAAAGATCATAGGAATGTGAAGCGAACCTATGATCATGTGCAACATTATGTTCCAGACAATATAGGTACTGTAATTAGAGATTTTAATTTGTTTTACATCATATGAATTATTTTATTTTCCTCAATGTGATTGTAGAAATGTTATATGATTGTTGCTACAGTGGAGGGATCCACATCTCATAATGAACCTCGTCACGTCCCACATTATCAACTTCGATTATTTTCTGATGATATTGTCGAGGGTAACATAGGTACACATTTTGAATTTAATGTCGACAAATGAGAGTCATAAAATTATTTATATAGTTCAATTGAAGTTTGTCTAATTAAATATTTAGTGCATCGTGTCTTGCAATCAACACTTACTTTTTTATTTTGTTTTAATTGTTTATGTTGTAAGCTCAACCAAATGATGTAGCGATCCAAGAAATTAATATAGAAAATGCAACAATCCCATTGATTCCAGATTTGAACATATGAGGTTTGGTGAAAGGTAAAATTAATGTTTAAGATGTTGGCAAGTAATTGTTATTATTCAAAGAATATTTCTTTTTATAATGCATTTAGTATTGTTTTCATTGATGAAACATTTTGATCTTTAAGGTCATAATTTAGGGGAAAGAATTATTTTCCTTCTGTTTTTATATTTTTTCTCCTCTATACTATATCATTTCATTTATTTATGTTTTTTGACAAAGAGTTATAGAGAACAAAAAAAATTCAAAGATTATTTGATAAGACATAGTAAAGATGTTGTATTCATACATTAATTTTACTGATCTTATACCTTTCTACTTTTGTTTTCATAGTTTTAAACATTCCCTTAAAATAAAGACTTGTTTTTTGTCATTTAGTTTTTATTTCAACATTTTTCTAAAATGGATCAATATAATTGTTGTACTCNTTTCATCCATACTAAATATATATTTTTTGTTTATTGATTTTTTGAACATACAAATATGGACAATGAAAGTGCATCAAAGTTCATTTCAGTGATACATGATATCATTGCTCTACAACAACTTCTTACCGGCATTCAAGATATGATTGGTAGGAGAATTGGAACTCCAATACACATTTACAATGAAACACTTCATTGTTTAGATGAGTTGAAGGTAATGGTTCGTGAGTTACAACATGTTTTTGACAGGGAAGCCGATAGAAAGTTAAGAAGAGAATGGCTTGAAAGGCAAAGGGGTTGTCAAGTTCATGTAGATTTAAATTTGTGTTGTATTTGTCATAAGTCCGGTTGTACTTTGGAATATGTTACATTATGTTTAGCATTTAAGGAATTTTTAAAATTGTTGGCCTTTTTATACTTTATTACTAGTTAATTGTCATAGTATTATTGATATGAAATTATTTTTTCTTTTATACATGTCAACAATACATTATGTCCCCATCATACTATGTTTTTGCTCTCAATATGTTGCAATGTCTCATGTTATTCATTTGATAACATACTAGGTGTTTCATTTGAGATGTTTCTTTTTGTAAGAGTGAAGCTCTTTAAAATCATATTTTGGAGCTAATGTAATATTCAAAAATACTTAATTCAATATGTATTATGTAATATTCAAGAGTATTTTTTTTTGATAATACAAGTTGTAGAGAATATTGACTAGAATGTTTATTATTATGAATTTGAGTTTTTTTTGTTTGTTAATTTTCTATTATAAAAAAGTTGTATAATCAAATTATAAACAAGATGAAAATTTATAATGGTGAAATTTACACATAACAACACAATACAAAAGAATAAATTGGACACTCATAAATATACATAAAACAAAAAATAAAATTAAAAAAAAATCATCAAAATTTTACTAAATTTGAAATTAAAGACTTGATTGTAAACATATCATAAGAAAAAATAACACAAAACCTTACAGCACCTCTTCTTTTGACATGAGTTTCAAAGATTATTTTGAATTAATAAGATGAAATTACCATGAATGATTGATATTCAATGAAACTAATTAAATGTTTTTTTTCTCCCAAAGCACTAGGGGTATCTTTGTTCACTATTCTTCATTGATATCAATTTTGTTTGATATTCATTGAAATTAATTAAATGTTCTTTTACCCAAAGCATGAGGGGTATCTTTGTTCATTATTCTTGATATCAATGAATTAAATTAATTAGTTTGAATTTTTCTAAGATTTTTTATTGAATAGTTTGAAATTTAAATTTTATGATTTTTTATTTAAAGGTGGTAAAAATTGTCATAACTCACTTATAACTATTATTAGTTTTTATTAATGAATGTAAGTTGAATCATCATTATTATTTAAAAAAAATCATATCATTTAAAATGGTTTGTTGGTGATTTTTAAGAGGTACTCTCATTCTTGCTACAAATGAGCAAAACAAAAAAACAAATATCTCTTGTAATCATTATTAAGACTAACTCTCTCTATATAATTCTTTTATACAAAATGTTTAAATTCTTTAAATTCATGTAATCATTATTAAGACTAACTCTCTATATATAATTCTTTTATACAAAATGTTTAAATTCTTTAAATTCATAACCATTTATAATTTTATTAAAAAAAATTAAAATTTAATGTTTTTAATTTAAAAAAAATATTTATTTTTTATTTTTATAATATATATTCTTTTAATCTATGATATTATAAATTTTTTAATAATAATTTATAATATATATTTTATTTATATAAAAATATTTTCTATACATTTTCTATATGAATTTTATATTATTATCAATTTTAATTATAAAAGTTTATGTGTTCCTACAAACTTGGATGTTGTGGGTAAAGTTAATTTTAATTATATAAAAACTTGGATGTTTTTTTTTTGTAATTTAGATTGTGTATTGATTCCTGGTCAAAAATACAAATGTCTAAAAGTTAACTAACTACCTGGCATTGTTGCCCTATTGGGAAACCACCTCTGCCAAGTGTCCAAAATAAAAAAGGGGTAACAATGCTCATTCAGGAAACCACCGTTGTCCAAAGTTCGGTCCATAGATATAAACTTATCTACATGGCCACGTAGGGCCAGATGTCAAGTGCATGAGGGCAAGAATTCTACTATGCCACGCAGGGCCGAAATATTGACAGTAAGAGAGAGAAAAAAATGGGAATGAATTAGTAACCTGGACCTAGACGCGGTCCGATATAGACCTGCATTGTCTGTGCTTTCCCTTTCTCTCGTTCCGCCATGGCTCTTCGAAGGTCTTGCATAAACGCCATCACATTATCCACTCGGTGACACCGGTCGTCTTCCCTTTTCTGTACTTCGCGCATGGTCATTTTGATGTCCTCCAGATCCTTTCTGATGATGCTCAAAGTGATCAAGAGCTAAGCTCGCGTCCCTGCTATTAAAAGGAGAATGGTGGTGGGAGAGCAGAGAGGATGAAGAGGAGCTCATGAGAGGGGAGGAATGTGAAACTGCAGGGGAGGGATGAGGGGGGTGGTGGTGGAAAGAAGGGACGTTGAGGGGGCGAGGGGGGAGGTGGCGCATAGTCAATCGAATTTCCCATGAGATCAAACCACTTGAACCTACAACCGTAGGGGTTCGAGAGGGAGGAGAGGAAAATAACTGGATCCACGGTCGGTTTAGAAGGAGAAGGGACGACTAAATGGGTAAGAGGAGGGGGGAAAGCTTCTTCAGAAGGGTGAACATCCATGGGAGCCAACGGAGGGGGAGAAGCCGAATTACAATGGGGGGAAACGGCTCGAGAAGGGCTCGGAGATTCGCATGACTGAACAGAGGGGCGTGTTTTCCTTCCCTGGGCTTGGTACCAGGTTTCTCCATGCCTTGGTCTTCCCCTAGGTCGTGGCATGAAGGAGGGGAGGGTTCTCACCAAAAAGCTCCAGAATGGAGGGTATGCACCAGAGAGATCCAAAACGCCAATGGAGGAATCACACCAGAGCTGTAGAGAAGAGAGGAGAATGGAATAAGCCCCGGGGAGGTCGCTTCGATATAAATGAGCCAACAAAGTTGACAAGGGGGAAGATATCACAGTCGGTTGGAGCTGAGGTGATCGGGAGGGCTCGTCGTACAGTGCCATGAAGATTTGTAGGTTCTGAATCGTGTGAGATGCATGGTTCCCGTGTGGGAGGAAAGGTGATGGTGGATCATTTGCATGCCAGCGAGGGTGTGGGGGTGGACAAGACGTTAGACTACCACCTGTTTCCATGTGGCCAGGTCATGTGGCCCTAGATTGTGTTGCATCCATCATTTCATGTGGGCACCCCATCCAGGGGATAAAAACTTGGATGTTGTAGGTAACCTTAATTTTGATTATATAAATTTATGTGGTTCTAAAAACTAGCAGTGTTTATGTTATATAAATGTTTTGTTTTTGTTGTATAAAAATGATGTAATTTAAATGTTTGCAAGTTTTGAATTTTTTCAAGTAATTATTAAAATTAGATGGCGAAATTTGCATTTTCTAATGTATAAATGGATTTAGTATTATGAAATGTTAAATTATGTAAATTTAACAAATCAAATATACAATTTCAAGAAATTATTATTAAAATTAGATTGTGCAATTTGCATTTTCTAATTTATAAATGGATTTAGTGTTTTGAAATACTAAATTATATAAATTTAACAAAGCAAATATACAATTTCAATAATTCTTGTTCGAATTTCGAACAAAATTTATCAAAAATAATACCATCTAAAAATCCATAATACAATACATTTAGAGTTAATCATATAAAATAATGAAATGATAAAAATTTGATAAAAAAAAATCCAAATCCTAAAACAAACCTTGTCATATAAAATTTGGAGGGGACAAGTGTAGACTAAAATTTGATAACGTATTATGTTTGAAGATTTTTGGCACTTGTCATAAAAAGAATTATCAAGGGTATTTATTAATTGTGTGCAATTATAGGAGAGATTGACAGATTAGTTGTTGGTTTAATTAATTTTGAGCTTCGAGAGGTCATAGTTCCAGAGGTGTAGTTCCAGAGGGCGTAGTTCCATAGGTCATAGTTCCAAAGGGCATAGTTCCAGAGGGCGTAGCTACAGAGGTCATAGTTCTAGAGGGCGTAGTTCCACATGTCATAGTTCCACAGGTCACAATTCCACAGGTCATAGTTCCAGAGGGTCTAGTTCTAGAGGGCCTAGTTCCACAGGTCATAGTTCTAGAGGGCGTAGTTCCACAAGTCATAGTTCCAAAGGGCGTAGTTCACGAGGATGTAGTTCCAGAGGTCATAGTTCCAGAGCCGTAGTTACAAAGGGCGTAGTTCCAGAGGGTGTAGTTTCAAAGGGTGTAGTTTCAGAGGGCGTAGTTCCATAGGTCATAGTTCCAGAGGGTGTAGTTCCATAGGTCATAGTTCCAGGTCACAATTCCATAGGTCATAGTTCCAAAGGGTGTAGTTACATAGGGCGTAGTTCCAAAGGGCGTGGTTCCACAGGTCATAGTTCCAAAGGGCGTAGTTCTAGAGTGTGTAGTTCCATAGGTCATAGTTCCAGAGGGTGTAGTTCCACAAGTCATAGTTCCAGAGGTCACAATTCCACAGGTCATGGTTCCAAAAGGCGTAGTTCCACTGGGCATAGTTCCAAAGGGTGTAGTTCTAGAGGGCGTAGTTCCAGAGGGCATAGTTCCACAGGTCATAGTTCCACAAGTAACAATTCCACTGGTCATAGTTCGAGAGGGCCTAGTTCTAGAGGGTGTAGTTCTAGAGGTCATAGTTCTAGAGGGCGTAGTTCCAGAGGTCATAGTTCCAAAGGGCGTAGTTCCTAAGGGCGTAGTTCTAGAGGGCGTAGTTCCAGAGGGAATAGTTCCACATGTCATAGTTCAAGAGGGCATGGTTCCACAGGTCATAGTTCCACAGGTCACAATTCCACAGGTCACAATTCCACAGGTCATGGTTCCATAGGGCCTAGTTCTAGAGGGCGTAGTTCCACAGGTCATAGTTCCAGATATATATGCCGGTATATATATTGGTATATATACCAATATATATACTAGGTACCTAACCTGCAACAACCTTTTGAGATTGAGACATATGCTTCAAACTATGCTGTGGGCACAATTCTCTCTTAGCACGTACATCCTATGGCCTCAATCAGATACTGTCCATAAGTACCCCACTTATGACAAAGAAATGTACTCCATTGTACAATCTTACCGCTAGTGGAGGCATTACATTGTTGGGAAGGAGACAGTCATCCACATTGACCATAAGCCTCTGCAATTCATGCAGACATAAGAAAAATTGCAGAATTACCACCATCATAAGTGGTCCACATATTTGCAACAGTTCCATCTCAACATCAAGTATAAGACATGAAACATGAACCATGTCGCTCACTGCCTTAGTTGACCTTTAGTTGCAACACTAACCACGATGCTACACTCCTTTGTCCATGAGACCGTTGGATGGCCCCAACTATGACCCGTGGAACTATGAACTGTGGATCTATGTCTTGGAACTATGACCTCTGGAACTCATATATATATACACCGACATATATACTTATTATATACTAGTATATATACTCATATATACTAAGTATATATATCGGTATATATACTTGTATATATATCGACATATATACCTAGTATACATACCGATATATATACTGAGTATTTATATCGACATATATACTAAGTATATATATATCGGTATATATACTTGTATATATACCGGTATATATACTTTTATATATACTGACATTTATACCTAGTATATATACCGGTATATATACTAGGTATATGTGTTGGTATATATACAAGTATATATACTAGGTATATATGTCGATATATATACTAAGTATATATGCCGATATTTATATACTAAGTATATATGTCGTTAGATATACTTAGTATATATACCAAGTATATATACCGACACATATACCTAGTATATGTCAATATAAATACTGGTATATATACTTAGTATATTTATAGTTGTATATATACCATCATATATACCTAGTATATATATTATATTAAGTAGTCATATGATTTTTTTTCCAAAGAAAAAATTTGTAATTTCATTAAGGAGGTACACAATTACATTCGCAGGTATTTACCGATTATAAGGAAATAGCCAAGTATATAGTAACTAGTAAGGGAACCAGAAAAAGAACCAAAATTACATTTAACTAGTGCCTGTAGCACTTCCCCAAACATGGGTAAAAAAGAATAGAATTAAAAGCTGCCCGAGAGGGCCCAGATCTAGTTAATAAGGCGCTAAACCAAGTTACAAATCCTGTCAAAATAGACTGAGAAACCCTGTTGTTATCTTCCTTTTTCCCACATTTCATGATATCATCTTGATTGACTTTTCGGTTATTTATGAGAAAATGGAATAGAAAATGAATAATATACTCTTTTGCGTTATTGATGAAGTTAGATTACATAGATCCTAAATTTGATTGGAATTGTTTGGTTTTATTACAGGATTAGTTAAATATTGTCAAACCCAAGATATAAAAGGAAATCTCGAAGATGTGCAAGCTATTGGAGGTTGAGGATTCCATGGTGCAAGGCAGTTTTGAAGATGATTGAGTTTCTCATATTGTAACTTTATAATAGCAAAGCAATCCTGAGAATCTCTCGATCCTCAAGATAGCTTAATTTACCTAGACTATTGTAATATATAAAGGGTAAAATAAACCTTGAAGAGGAGAAGAATTGCATCCAAGAACTCAGAACTTAGAATTTCTCTGCGTTAGCAATTTTTGTAAAATGTTGTACCAACTATGGAATTAATAAAAGCTTTGAGCAGTTTTATCATTTCTATATACTGAATTTCAAATAGCAGTGCTTCTAAGGACCAAGGGCCTAGTCTGAAGGATCTACTGTTCGACTTGTAATTGTATCAGTTCAATTTCTGTTTTGTGGTTTGATTCTCGTTTACAATAGTTAAATGAATGCATAAGTGTGTTGATGATTCCATGTCAATTGCAAAAAATAGATGTTCTTGAAGCATTAGATGATTGTTGTTCCAATTTCCATTAGTGAGATTTGATGTGTGATAGTTCCTCATAAGTTCACACTTGTTGTTCCTTTCACTTAGTTTACAATTTTTGTTCCTTTCTGTTAAAATATAGTTGTTATTTCTTTCAATAGAATTACAATTGTTGCCTCTTTTCAATTAGATTATAGTTTCTGTTTCTTTCCATAGATAGAGTAATTCACCTTTTCCTTTCCAACAATTTGATTCATAATAATAGTCAATTATGCAAGTCTTTACTTAGATTCAATTACTACTCTTAAAATGAATTCACTAGATTAATTAGTTCCTTTCCATTGCATAGCTTTAGATTTCAATTCCTAGAATCTTTAATGAATGTTTGAGGAACTTTATTGTTGATAAACTCATATTTTCTTTCACTACACAATTTTAACCTCTATAAGCTATCTGCATAGACTTTGTCGATATTATTTGAGATAAAATATGAATCCTCGTGTTGATAAATTAATGTTAAACTAAGGTTGTTTTTAGACATCTTTAGAGCCCAACATTTTGGCACCATTGCCAGGGAAGAATGTCAAAGGTAGCATAGATTATGCCTCTGGAGGACTAGGTATTGAAGACGGAAGGTAAGAACCTATGCAGGTGATAAGTAAGATGCTTATGTCAGCGCCTACCTCTAGCTGACGCAACAAGAGGTAGCATAGGTGTTTTTTTTCTTTCTTGATTTTTTTTCTTTTTTTCGTTGTTGTGTGAAGTGTGTATGACTAAGAAGAAAGATTTTAAAAAACCAAAACCCCCACCAAAAATTACCAAATCCTAGGGATTAGTGCTCCCTGGAAGAAGCACTTTCATAGACAACATCATCCGAAAAGCAGAATCTCAAGCTTCGGTTGGACCTAGAAAAGGATCTACCCGAATCCCTCAGGTGGCAGTTTCACCAATTGCAGCCCACGCTGAGATCCATAGCAAAATTGAAGGGACTGAGAAAATCTTTCAGAGCACAGATCTTCCACCCCTCGACCCTTTAAAAGAGGGAAACTCTTGTAATCTAAATGAAGGAGAAGGAGAAACCAGTGGGATAGCCAAGATAGACCCACCAACTGATCCTGAATCTCCTGTGAAAGAAGAAGGCATACCCAAAATCCTAGATAGAGGAAGTGCAATCAAATCCCCTAGAGGATCACATGACCAAGCAATTCAAATAAAGTACCCAGATCAAGAAATCCCTGAAGATTTATGGAATATTTTTTATCAAATGGCACAATCAAATCCACAACGTCCCCAGACTTCCACTTTGGAATATCCGATAGTTGATCCAATTGCCAATGCCCCCATGAAGGAAATTCCCCTACAAAACCTGCCAACCTTTCATGGATTAATCTCAGAAGACTCGGATGCATTCTTATTTGAATTTGATGTACTATGTAGAGGGTATGATTACACCTCTAAACCCCAAAAACTAAAAATTTTCCCCTCCACTCTGAAAGGAGCAGCTCTACGCTGGTTCATGGGATTGGAAGGGAGAACTATAAACTCATGGGACGAAATGAAACATGACTTCTTGAAAAAATATCAGGATTATTGTAGAACTAGAGACTTAAAAGACGAAATCTTTCAAATGACTGCAAAAGAAAATGAATCATTAGAAGAATATGTCGAGAGATTTCAATATAATTTACAAAGATCACCCTATGGCACGTTACCAGGTGAAGTTCTTAAGGCAAATCTGATTAAGGGTATGAAAGATGAATGGGTAGAAACATTGAATTTAATGGGGAACGGTGATATTTATCAAGAGCCTTATAACAACATCATCCTACTGTGCATTAGGTGCTCTAGAGGAAGTTCATGGACCAGATCAGGGATGCGTATCCCCCTCACCAGAAATAGCAATATTACCAGTGAGGGTGTTACACGAGCTGAAGTCGGTAATCTCTTAGAAAACTTCAAAACAAATATTCTGAGCACTCTGACTACACAATTGGATGTATTGCAGGCTAAACAAAAGAAAACATAAGCAGAATAAACGTTGGCTATATTTTTCCACAGGTGCAGAAGGAAACATGGTCCAAGGGATTGCCCTTTGGACGTGGTTCGGGTTTGTGCTATCTGCACAAAAGATCATGACATGGAACAATGTCCATCGCTTCCTGGACTGAAAGCTATCTTTAGAGAAGCAGAAGAAGAAACAGAGTCGTTATATCTGATGGCCCAACGATGTCAATGGCATAATCGGCCTCCAAATACACTACAAGACCCTTCCTCTTTCCTCTCTGGATAGTATAATCAACAACAATCTCCTGGTAGCACATGGCAGGGTCAACCATTTACTAATCAAAATTGACAACCACAACAATACCCACCTGCAAATCCCAATTGGTAAAACCATCCCACTGCAAATCCTCCATGGCAGAATCAATCAACCACAATTTCTACTTGGCCTCACTCACAATAGCCCACCTCATCCTGGCAAAACTCAAATAACAACATCTACCCTTCACAGTAGCCCAACATGACTACCCAAAACCCAAATTGGAATCAGAGTTGGAAGTGCCCCATGGGGACAAACAACCAACCCGTAGGGATGGCCCCTCAAACTCAACCTACACTACAAGCACTACTCCAATTGCTTCGAAATTCGCAGTCACAATTGCGCCCTCAACTACCAGCCCACCCTCACCCGAATCCAAATAACAGACCGGCTCAGCTTATCCAGATTATGGAGAATGGGAAGGAGACACCAACTTGGTAGGGTGCAGCAAATTACGGTTGAAATCGGGACGGATAATCTCTCCTGAAGAAAATAACGTTTTTCAAGAATAGGAGAGTGGAAAACAACCAACAATAACACCTTCGACTGTGGTAATAACAGAAGAAATCGAGCAAGGGGGGAACACAGTCGAACCACAAGATCCTGATAAGGACGTAACTCCCTCCCCTCCATTCCCCGAAAGATTGATGATAACAAAACTGACTGTATATCCCAACTTCGACATAGTAGGGGAACTCAAGAATTTATATATTAAGATTCCACTCCTGCAAGCTCTCCAGGACATTCCAATCTACGCAAAAACAATCAAGGAGCTATGTGGGAGAAAGCCCATCAGAAAAATTAAAAATCCATCATCAACAGTCCATTTGGTAGGAGCCTTGTCTGATCTAATTGTAGGTAGACAAGAACTGATCAAATATGCAGATCTAGGGAATCCCATAGTGACAGGTCATATCCAGGGATGTTCTTTTCCAAATACACTAGTCGATTTGGGAGAAGCCATCAACATCTTGCCTATGGAAACCTGAAATACCCTGGGTTTTAAATCCTTCGAACCCACCACAATAATGATGTAGTTAGTAGATCGATTGATAGTTCGACCAATTGGCACATTACATGATGTAGCCATCTCCGTCGACTCTTGGGAATATCTAACAGACTTCCTCATCATCAACCCACGAAGTAGACTTGAAGGGCATTCATTAATACTGGGCAGGCCATGGCTTGCAACAACAGATGCGTATATAGGATGTCGAGCAGGTAATATGACAATCACTAGAGGGGGTATCACAAAGAATCTCATTTTATATCCTCCTGCTAAGACAAGTCCAACTTTTGTATATCCATAATTGCCACCACCACGCTACCCAAAGAGGGATTTACGAGCCCCTCTTACACAGGAGGAAGTCCTCAGACTTAAAAACTAGCTAGAGGATGATGTAATCAGTGGGTTTATCAATAGTCCAGCCACCATGAGAAACCCAACCTTCCAGATGCTCCAAGCTATTCTAGATTGTGAAGCACAGGGAGACCTGCTGGAATATTTAATGGAACAACAAATTCCAACTACAACGGTTCATAACAGCAAACCCGTTGAGATTGCACCAGGTAGGTCTCTAAACATCAATGCCAATTTACCATCTGGTTTCCTCCAGAGAGTTACCAAAGAGATTATCAAATTAATAAAAAAAGGGAGGATGCTTCTTTTGCAGAACTCAAAAGAAGCAATGGGTTCAGAAGACCTGGTGAACCAACCTTTCCACCTTATAGCATTACTACTTTACATGTAAGATCTCAGCTTGCATGAGGACATGCAAGAAGGTAAGCTAGGGGGTATGTTAGGCTATGAAAAAGGTATACATATCTTCCTTTTCCCCACATTTCATGATATCATCTTGATTGAATTTTCAGTTATTTAGGAGCAAATAGAATAGAAAATGAATAATATACTCTTTTGCGTTATTGATAAAGTTAGATTACATAGATCTTAAATATGATTGGAATTTTCTGGTTTTATTACAAGATTAGTTAAATATTGTCAAACCCAAGATAGCAAAGGAAATCTTGAATATGCGCAAGCTATTGGAGGTTGAGGATTGCATGGCGCAAGGCAGTTTTGAAGATGATTGAGTTTCTTGTATTGTAACTTTATAATAGTAAAGAAATCCTAAGGAGTCTAGGTAAATTAAGCAATCCTGAGGATCTCTCGATCCTCAGGATAGCTTAATTTACCTAGACTATTGTAATATATAAAGGGTAAAATAGACCTTGAAGAGGAGAATAATTGCATCCAAGAACTCAAAACTTAGAATTTCTCTGCGTTAGCAGTTTTTGTAAAATGTTGTACCAGCTATGAAATTAATAAAAGCTTTGAACGGTTTTATCATTTCTATATACTGAATTTCAAATAGCAGTGCTTCCAAGGAGCAAGGACCTAGTCTAAAGGAGCTACTGTTCGACCTGTAATTGTATCAGTTCAATATATGTTTTGTGATTTGATTCTCCTTTACAATAGTTAAATGAATGCATAAGTGTGCTAATGATTCCATGTCAATTGCAAAAGATAGATGTTCCTGAAGCATTAGATGATTGTTGTTCCAATTTCCATTACTGAGATTTAATGCGTGACAGTTCCTCATAAGTTCACACTTGTTGTTCCTTTCACTTAGTTTACAATTGTTGTTCCTTTCACTTAGTTTACAATTTTTGTTCCTTTCACTTAGTTTACAATTGTTGTTCCTTTTTGTTAAAAGATAATTGTTATTGCTTTCGATAAAATTACGATTGTTGTCTCTTTTCAATTAGATTACAGTTTATGTTTCTTTCCATAGATAGAGTAATTCCCCTTTTCCTTTCCAGAAATTTGATTCATAATAATAGTCAATTCTACAAGTCTTTACTTAGATTCAATTATTACTCTTAAAATGAATTCAATAGATTAATTAGTTCCTTTCCATTCCACAACTTTAGATTTCAATTCCTAGAATATTTAATGAATGTTTGAGGAACTTTACTGTTGATAAACTTAGATTTGCTTTCACTACATGATTTTAACCTCTATAAGCTATCTGCATAGACTTTGACGATATTATTTGAGATAAAAGACGAATCCTCGGGTTGATAAATTAATGTTAAACTAAGGTTGTTTTTAGACATCTTTAGAGCCCAACACCTACATCTACAAAGAAAATAGTTCAGAAGTTGCACGCCCGAAGATGGACCTCAAAGTGCGAGAACACTGCACACCCATTAGTGGACCTCAAAGCTCTGACCCAATCTCCAGAAAGAAGAAGAAAACCCAGCATCATATATGAAATGCATCAGATCCCAGGTTCAAAGACCCAACACTTGGCCATCAAACCATTGAGAGAGAGACACCAAAGAAACCCCAAATCGGATCAAGATAAAGACGGAGAGACGAAGGTGAATAGATCCACCCCACCAGATCTGTCGCAGACTAGACCAAAACTCTATGCAAAAAGACACCATAACCACCCACCAGGGCAGAGCTAACAACGAGAAAATAAAACTACCATCAACCAAAACCACGAACAGGTAGATGAAAACTACGTCCGGATGAGGTATCAGGCAAGAGCAGAAGGAAATTGGCTAAGGAAGAAACCCTAATCTCCCCAAGAACCAGCAAAAGGAGGATAGAATCTTCAAAAATGTTGACAAAGGAGCCATCGAAAGCCCCGGGTGTATTGTTCGGATGGATTTGAAGTCCACCCAATGCAACAAAATCCAGAGCAAGAAACAAGCCAAACTGGACAACATACAATCCAGAGACCGCGCACGCCGATGCATGAGAGAAAACCCAAATGAGAGGCTGGGGCATCAACAAGAAATAAAACCGAGCATCCACGGGGTCCAGACCATAGGTGACACACCAGAGCGCACCCAAACCATCGAGAGGCTGGGTCACCATCGAATACATGAAACGATCATCCAGGGGGGAGAAGCCACAATCTAGGGGGTCACCAACAGAAGGGAGGCGCCCACGAAGAAACTCCGCGGGAGGGTTTGCGGCTAGGGAAACCCTAGCCACAGAGCCACATTCATAAGTAGTCATATGATAATTGACGTGAATCATGAATATATGTTGGTACATATACTAAGTATATATTACTTAACATAGTATATATACTTGGTATATATGTCGATATATATACTAAGTATATATACTTGGTATATATACTAGGTATATATGTCGATATATATACCAGTATATATACCTACTATATATACCTGTATATACTTAATATAGTATAATGAATATGTATATTTACTTAGTATATATACTGACATATATACCAATATATATACTTGACACTCGAAAGAGGGGACAAGAACATAAGAAATTGTGTAGAAGAGACTAAGATCCGAATATATCAACATTTTTATCTAGGTAAGGGATTAAATTCAAGGTTTCAAGTTTTTTTTTTATATTCTAAATCTATTTAGAGTATAGTTGAGTCCACCATTTAATATAATGACTCCATTTGGATTCATACAAGAGATAAACAATGGTTGGTATTTGTGATGGTTTTAACTAATTTATTTGGGATATTAGAGAATATCTTAGGCATATACCTAAATATTAGATATATTAGGTATATTCCTACAAAAGGATTATATAAGTCACAAATATTAGCTCAAATGTAGATCCAAAGTGATATCTTGAAATCATATTACTATTCACAATCTTCATCATTCTATCTCAATAATTTCTTGTATTCTTATTTGAAAGATGTAACTAATTTGTTGAAATGTCACCACAACTTCATAATTGTGTCTTTCACTTCTCATATGTCTTATCCACCCCAAAGTTATGGCCATATGCATAATTGAAGGGTACAAACATATTTATTACATAATTAAAAATGATTTCAAACATATGTAATGCAAGTGATGACAATATTACTGAGAAAAAATGATATATTTGTATGCATTAACATATTTGTTTTAATAATTTGAACATGAATATAAACATTATTCGTTGTATTTGCCTGAAGTTATATGTAATTATAATTGTTTATGTACTTGATCAAGAAGAAATAACATATATACCTTCATGCAGTAAATCCAAGTAATGTTGAATGCCTATGTGTGTAGTATTGCATTTCTCTAATGTGCATTCTTTTACCCACTTATTAGTGTAATGATTTAGAAGTCCATTTGGTAGTACTTTTCCTAGCTTGTTATTTAAAATCTTTGATCTCTTCCACTCTTTATTTTCTTTGTTTCTCATAGAATTCCACCCAGTTTCTTGTTGCATCTAAATTACATAAAATGAATTTCTATCTCATTGAAATCTATACATAAAAAAATTAAATAATTATAATCATATTTTGTCATAAAGTA
>SNQJ01S0034253.1:41056-55163 GCA_010110895.2 Picea sitchensis | reverse complement strand
TTGCAAAGTTCA
Source organism: Picea sitchensis (assembly GCA_010110895.2). Lineage (NCBI taxonomy): Eukaryota > Viridiplantae > Streptophyta > Pinopsida > Pinales > Pinaceae > Picea > Picea sitchensis. The sequence goes on along the minus strand of SNQJ01S0034253.1, from coordinate 55,151 downwards.
TCTCCAAGCTAATGTGCATTGAAATTAGCTACAACCATCAACCCACAAGCATATGAATACACATATTAAATGCATCAAGGTTATAGTGATAGCAATGAAGAGGAGTAGTGTTTTCATTTGTAATATTGCACACGCGCGTACACACACGCATGTATGTATGCATGTATATGCATATATCTTGAATATGCATGGGTATGGTTGATTAAGAACATTCATGTAACTAACATTAGATACTATGTTTGTAAAAGACATTGTTATTTATTATTCTATAAAATTTTATGTACACGAGTCAATGAGATCTCATTACTCTCATCATTGTCTCGGATTTTACTGTATCATGTTATCCCATTTAGATTATAGAACACTGGATCACATAAAATGGACTATAATGCAACATTGAGTATTAGAGAACATTGACAAATCTTTATAAAAACTCAATGTTGTATGTGTTGATCTCTAAAAACTTCAAATTTTTATAAGTATTCTATAGATGGGAAAGTGGAAAGACATTATGGAGTTGGAAACTGAAGACCCTAAAAATATTATAGAATTTTTAGCTAAAGATCTAACATGGACAAAAATTGGAGGGGATCAAGTTGCTATTATTCCATATAGTCAACTTGAAGATTTTATAAATGGAGAGCAATCAGTTGAAGATGCTCCCACTCAATTTGTTGTTAATAGTCTGATCTTCGCTTGTCAATTTGTATATCGTGAAACTGTGTGTATTCTTTGTAGGCCACGGATCAGTAGAGGCCCAATGCTATATTTTTTGGACACGATGCACTTAAAATTCTAATAGTCCGGAAGTCCGATTGGCAGTTTGTATATCGCGAAACTATCGGTGCTTTTTTTAGGGCACAGAAGAACAGAAGCCCAAATTTCAGCCCAACATCCCGAGAACCCGCCATCCAAAAACTGGCTAAGAATGGAATAAGGGCTCCGCTTTGTAAAATTGCATATTCTGTATGTATAAATTAAGTTGTCCACGAACCTTTCATTTCTTAAATTTCAATTTCTATTGTGTCCACGATCCCTTCTTTTAAAGAAAACTAAGTCAGGAATGCTAATTTTTTTTGTGTTTTTTGTCAACAAACCTATGTAACAGACATTACCACTATTTTTTACAATTCAAATAGTCCAATATCTACTTGTCAATTTGTATATCGCGGAACTCTGGGTATTCTTTGTAGGCCACATAACAACAAACGCCCATTTTTCATCCCGCCAGCCCGAGAACCCGCGATGCAAAAAACTAACTAAGTATGAATTCACGACTCCATGCATACTCTATAAAATGTCATCACCATACTCTATAAAAATACTTATTTCGTATGTATAAAAGTAAATACCTTTCATTTCATAAATTTCAATTTCTATTGTGTCCACGATCCCTTCTTTTAAAAAAAACTAAGTCAGGAACGCTAATTGTTTTTTGTTTTTTGTCAACAAACCTAAACTACAGAGCAATGATAGATACATGGTGTTTTGTCTGAGTTTCCTCCCCGTATTCTGAACTATGCTTGTCAATTTGTATATCGTAGAACTCTGGGTATTCTTTGTAGGCCACGGAACAACAGACGCTCATTTTTCAGCCCGCCAGCCTGAGAACCTGCAATGCAAAAATTGGCTAAGTATGAATTCAGGACTCCGTGCATACTCTATAAAATGTCATCCCCATACTCTATAAAAGTACATATTTCGTATGTATAAAAGTAAATACATTTCATTTCATAAATTTCAATTTCTATTGTGTCCACAATCCCTTCTTTTAAAGAAAACTAAGTCAGGAACGCTATTTGTTTTTTGTTTTTTGTCAACAAACCTATGTAACAGACATTACCACTATTTTTTCCAGTTTTTTCCCACATACCCATGTACATCAAGTTCTTTCCCACATGTCTGTACTCCATCACATTTATTCCCTTTCCTGTGGATGGGGTGTTAGTAGAGCACACGCGTCGAGCGAAGCAGTTAGGACCGATCCTCTGTGGCGTCGACCACGCGATGACCATGTGCCACTCTCTCCCACCTGCTTCATGACTTTAAGTTAAACTCGCTCGAGGCAGGGTGCCATTACTCTCAGTGCGCCCTGCTTTGCCTTCACACCCTTTTGACGGACCAACACCCTTGCTAGGCCTTTACTTTGTGCGTGCGGCCATTTATGGAACGTCACTAGCTCCCCGACCTATTTCAATTTCTCCAGCGGCTCCAGATGGCTCATTATTTCCTGGTTTTTCTTCTCAGAGCTCAACCTCCTGCCCAACTTTTCCCTACTCTGCTTTTATCCTCTCCTGCTCTGTTCCTAGCACATTTTCTCTCTCCCACTATCCTGGAGATGCCCTGACTACGAGGGAAGTCGAAATGCGGGCCAATCTGACAGCCAAACCGACCTCTCTTGGTACTCCATCCCCCACCTACTCCCTCCCTGTTATCCTCCTCCTCTTCGGCCACCTCGTCCTCCTCCCTAGCACAATCAACTCAAATTCCCGCTTCTCTCCCGCCCCTTACTGCATCCCTTGCCAACAGAATGGAGGGGCTGGACTGCTCAGGGGCCTCACTAGACTACAACCCAGGACCTTTAGGAAATTCAACATCTGTTTCACACCTAGGCCCTTTGGCTCCTCCCAACTCTTCGGCCACCCAGTCACTTCAGGACCAGCCTCACGATGCCCAATTTCAGATTGATGGTCTAGAAGCCAGTCAAAATTCGCAACGACAACCCCAATATCGAGCCAGTTCCAACGCTAACCCAGAATGCGAGTGACAAATAGGCCTTGCACTCGTGCAGAACCTGGTATTCGACCTGCATCGGGACATGGAAGGCCTCTGGTTCTGCCTAGAGACCTTGGACGACAAAGTTTCTCAACTCTTGCAGTTGCTTTCTGCGTTATAGGGTGCTCATCACCTCCCAACAGAGGCAATCCAAGCAGCAACAACCCAACCAACAACAACCTCGGCACCACTGTTGGCACTAAAAAATTTGGTCCACGCAGAGACAGACCGCCAGGAGCAGAGGATTCCATCATATCCAGAGGACATCCAGAAGGAAGAGCACATGCCATCATAAACCGAGGACGCCATGCAACTAGACCAGACATCGGTCAAGGAGGAGCCGTCTCCTCCTGGGGACACGACATTTCTTGTCTTTTGCATGGCCGCGTCGCCACACTACAACCCATACTGATGATGTGTCTGTTGCTTTTGTCTGTTGTTTTGTTATGTGCACAGCGACCTTTCATACATTTCTCCATGGCTATTATAATTATACTCTCTACACTTTCCACAGTTGTAATGACCACCATTAGGGGTCAGGATTTTGAACTCTTTTTGCGTCAGTAACAGTTTATACTTTAGGTATGAAGCAATTCGACTGGCTGAGCTGGTTTCCCATCAGGGCAGCTTAGTATTTACAGCTTCAAACCATGGAAATTCTCTGTACTCCTTCATTTTAATAGACTTGTATACAATCTTACTTATAAAAAAATAATATTGAATAAAATTTAAATAATTATTTATACTATTCATTTGGTAAAACATGTCATAGCATTCTATAAATTACTATAAATCTCCATACAATGTTATAATATTCTATAAATTGCAGTCTCATGTTTATGACAGAATTGTTCGGTGCAAAATGTATATAACGAAAGTCTTTGGTGAAAAATGTGTATCACGAAACACATTAGACATAAAAAGTGTGAACCCGCGACTCAGCAAACCCGCAACTCCGTAATTGTTCGGTGCAAAATGTATCAAGTTTAATAGCATTATACAAATTACTATAAATCTTGGTACAATGTTATAATTTTCTATAAATTACTCTCATGTATATGACGGAATTGTTGGGTGCAAAATGTATATCACGGAAGTGTTGGGCTATATATTCATCACACGAGCCCCTTCAAATTGAAATAGTCCGCAAGTCTGATTCTCAATTTTTATATCGCAAAACTGTCGGTGCTATTTGTAGGACACAAAACAACAAAAGCCCGATTTTCAGGTCTCCAGCTCGAGAACCCGTGATCCAAAAACTGGCTAAGTCGTATAGTTTATGGTCTCCAGGAACCTATAATTTCATAAATTTCAATTTCTTGTGTCGAGGAGCCCCTCTTTTAAGGAAACCTAATTCGGAAATGCTATTTATTTGATCATTTTGTCCCCCGCCCTATGTAACAGACATTGCTGCTATACTTTTTGCCCTTTTTTCCACAAGCGTATGTAAAACCTATGTAAAGAAAACTAATTGACGAATGCTAAATTTTTTGGACACGAGCTCCTTAAAATTTAAATAGTTCACAAGCCCGATTCTCAATTTGTATATCGCAGAACTACTGGTGCTATTTGCGGGAAACTAATTTGCGAATGTTGAATTTTTTAGACACGAGCTCCTTAAAATTCAAATAGTCTGCAAGTCCGATTCTCAATTTGTATATCGCGGAACTGTCGGTGCTATTTGTAGGACATGGAACAAGAAAAATCTGATTTTCAGGTCCCCATCCCAAGAACCCGCAATCCAAAAACTGGTTAAGTTGAGAACCCACTTTTTTAAAGAAAACTAATTTGGGAATGTTATTTTTTTCATACTTTTGTCCACCAGCCTATGTAACAAATATCGATACTTTTTTTTTTGTTTTTTTGTCCACCAACATATGTTAAAAGGAAAACTAATTCGGGAAGTCCCTTCAAATTCAAATAGTCCACAAGTCCGAGTGTCAATTTGTATATTGCAAAACTCTAGGTGTTATTTGTAGGCCATGGAACAACAGAAACACAATTTTTAGCCCGCCAGACCGAGAACCTGCCATCCAAAAATTCAAATAGTCCGCAAGCCCGCTTCTCAATTTGTATATCGTCGAACTCTCGGTGCTATTTATAGGGCACGGAACATCAGAAGCCCAATTTTTAGCCCACTACCCCGACAACCCGAAATGGAGCAGATTCAAATAGTTCCCAAGACCGCTTGTCAATTTGTATATCGTGGAACTCTCGGTGCTATTTGTAGGGAACAGAACAACAAAAGCCCAATTTTCAGCCTGCTAGCCCGAGAACCCGCGATCCAAAAGTTCAAATAGTCCGCAACACTGCTTCTCAACTTGTATTTCGTAGAACTCTCGATGTTATTTGTAGGACACGAAACAACATAAACCCATTTTTCAGCACACCACCCCAACAACCCGGAATGAAGCTTCCATCCATGCTCTATATATCTACTTAATCAAATTACATATTTAATATGTATAATTTCTTTTGTCCACGAACCTATAATTTCATATATTTCAATTTCTTTTGTCCAAGAGCCCTTCTTTTAAAGAAAACTAATTCGTTATTGCTAGTTTTTTTATGCTTTTGTCCATGAACCTATGTTACATACGTTGACCCTTAAATCTCAAATAGTCCACCGACCTGATTGTCCATTTGTAAGTCGTGGAAATCTGGATGCTATTTGTAGCGCATAGAACAACAGAAGCCCAACTTTCAGCCTGCCAGCCCGACAACCCCCATGCTCTATATATCTACTTAATCAAATTACATATTTAGTATCCAGCAGCCCTTCTTTGTAACATACGTACGCCCTTCAATTTCAAATAGTCCACAAATACAATTGTCAATTTCTATGTTGCGGAACTCTGGATGCTATTTGTAGGCCACAGAACAACAAAGTCCGATTTTCAGCGCACCAGCTCGAGAACCCACAATACAAAAAAATGACAAGTATGGAATCTCTTTCCCATACTTTATAAAAGTACATATTTCATATCTATAAAAGTAAATATCTACTTTATAAAATTACAAATTTCGTATGTATAATTTATGTTGTCCACGAACCTATAACTTGATAAATTTCAATTCATTTTGTATCCACCAACCCTTCTTTTAAAGAAAACTAATAGACGAATGCTATTTCTTTTGTGTTTCCATTTACTTCAACTTGTACTTTGTCGCATTTATTCCTATTCCTATCTACGAGGGACTACCATGCAACACTTGTTTTAATAAACATTTATAACAATGAAGACCATCATTATAATCCTCATAAATTATCATTTAATATGATCATCGTTAAAAATTTCAAAAGATTGCAAGTTGCTTTCATTTAAAAACACATTCACTAAGTTGCTTTCATTATAAAGCACATTCACCTGAAAACCATTTTTCCAGAATATTAATGTTAGGTTAATAGAAATGAATATTAATATAAGATCAATATAAAAACTTATTAATAGTTGGTTATTTGAATATTAATATTAGGTTAATACAAAAACTTATTAATAATTGGTTATTTAATAGTTGGTTATTTGAATATTAATATTAGGTTAATACAAAAACTTATTAATAATTGGTTATTTGTTTTACTTATTAATTATAATAATTGGTTATTTGTTTTCATGGAAATCAGATTTTATATTTTTTATTATTTATTTTCATGAAAATTAAATTTAATAAAAAAATCAAAACATTTTTTATATATTAAAAATCATATTTTATATTATTTTTATGAAAATCAAATTTAACAAAGCAATGATATAATAAACATGTTAATTATTTTCATGAAATTAAAATTTGTCAACTAATATATTGTTTAATTATTTATTTTTATGAAAATTAAATTATACTCTATCTAATATTCTCTCAATTTTACTAAATATTTATTTTCATCAAAATAAAAACTCAAAACTTATCAAAATCCTAATAACAAACATGTTAGTTACTTTCATGAATTAAAATTTATTAACTAATATATTGTTTATTTATTTATTTTTATGAAAATTAAATTGTACTCCATCTAAATATTCTCTTAATTTTATTAAATATTTATTTTCATCAAAATAAAAAATCAAAACTTATCAAAATCCTAATAACATGTTTTGATGAGAAATCTATAATAAACACAATGATATATTTAAAATGCTGATTTAATTAAATTATTATAATCAAAGCTCTACATATTGTTTACATTGTTTACAAGAATTGAACATATTTGTAAAAGATAACAATCATTCCTTTCAACCACTAAAACTATACCATAAATACTAGCTTATAAACAATAACATCACAAATTACCATTAAATCGTTTATATCTATTTAAAATATGACAAATTCTTCTATCCAAGAAGTTTCATTTTACTATATCTATGCTATACCTTGATCATTTCTACATCCAGGGATTGCAGTTATTTCCCATGATTTGCCTACATTACATCTATTTAAAAGATTACAAGTTCTTCTATCCCAGAAGTTTTATTCTACTATATCTATGCTACCTTAGATCATTTCTACATCCAGCGATGGCAGTTATTTCGCATGATTTGCCTGCATAATAAATAAAGAAAAATGAGTTTAAAATCTTAACTTGGCACTCCAATATAAGAAAAATGATCGTCTATCAACTCTGCAATATAAGAAAAAAAAATATGCATTGTGAATCAATTTTATTCACAAGTTGTATCATTAGAGGCGATCTACCAGTATTTTTTTGTATATTTCAATAGTTGTCTCGGGCTCAATTTTTGTTTTCGCATATGCTTCAATCTTATGCAATTCCTGTATTCAAGCCAGAAGGCCATTAGACATTTTTATCAGACAGAAGCTAAACATTCAAACATTTTTGCACCGGTTAAAATAGGAAGTAATGCAAACAAAACAGAAGCTTAACTTGCCTGAATCCATTTCAATAGTTTCGGCCTATCAGCTGTGATATCATAATTCCTTAATACAGGGAACACAACTTGAAATCTTTCAACAAAAGGACCATATGCAATGTCAACCTGCAGTAATGGTAAATTGTCAATTGGGTTCATAATATAATATAAGGTTAAATGGCAAACAAAATATAAAGATGGCGTACCAGACTTAATTGACCCAAAAGGAAAGGCCCATCAGCAAACTTTCCCAGAGCATTTTCCAAATAATCAAGAACAGGCCCTGTCATGATGATGGGAAGTGCATTTATATTATTAATCCAGACTCTTCATAATCCGTTGAAGATAAGAAATCTTTTTAAAATGTAAGAGATGGCTTCTCTAAACATTGTTCTTACCAGCTTCTTGTGCAGCCTCTGGCTCCGGCTTGGTCAAAGCGACGAATAGATTTTTTGTAAAAGTATCTGTATACTTCAGTAACTCATTTGCAGCCTTTTTTTTCACAGGATCCTGTTTAATGGCAAGAAAGTTTTAGAGCATAGACTCTTAAGGTAAAGCTAGACAATAACTACTGAGGGTATCAGCCAAGGTTCCAACCCTACCCTGCTTCTCTGAAAGTCTTTAAAGCTTCAACGTTATAACTAAAATTGATAAATACTAAGTGACTGACCATTGAAACCACTTTGATTTAGTTAATGATCTAAAATAACTATATTCAGTAGGCTAGCATATACCGTGGGAAAGAGTTTAGGTCCTTCAAAATTGTTCTCGAGATACTCGAGTAAATCCAAACTCTCTCCTGTGACATTGCCATTGTGCTCAAGAGAAGGAACCTGAAAAATGAAAAAAGTCAGTTGTTTGCAAATTCCGCTCAATATCTTGCAAGGAATTTGGCAAGAGAGACTCCAATTTTGGAAAGGTAGTAACCTTATCCAGCTTATCCAGCTCAGGCAATAACCCTATGGTCCCACCCCAATTTACTTGGTCATATATCAAATATATTGAAAAAAATTAAATACTCCTTTATTCATGACCAAAATATTGCTCGACKGCTTCTTGATGTGCCAGCGTGTTACCTGTTCTCTGAGCTAAGATAAAACCAGGACCAACTCATCTAACTTTTCTTTTGCATCTACTCGGATCAACATAAGAAACTAATCACAGAGGTTTTACACTACAGGACCTAATTACAAAGCCATTAAAGCATACCCCAAATAATAGATGCAATTTCCCTTGAGTGAGGAACTAAAAGAAATATAGAAACACATGAGCCTACCTTGTTCGGAGGATACACTTTCTCCTTGTACCATGCTGGTCTGTCTTGCAAATCAATCGRAACTAWYTKAATCTGACTAAGACCCTGCATTTTATTTTCAATTGTTTCAATCAATGGAYAATGATATCTCATATGCAAYACAAGASCCWCCAACACAAAACAGGGGATCAGCAAGATAAAAACCTTGATGTTCCTGGCAATCCAAACTCGCTGGGCATATGGGCATATCACACTGATATACAATCTGCAAACCCCAGAACAAATTCAGGATTTAATCCCTAAGTAAAGTATGATACAATACACATTTCAACAGAAAGTTATAATTCAGGTAAATAATCAATGACAAAAGGAAGTAAAAATAAAATTAAGATACACACCTGGTCGTTCCATCAAACAATGTAGGAGGCTCTGATTTGGAGTTGAGAACGGGTGGAATTAGATCGCTGCAATCGAGCAACACAATTTTGGTAAATCCAGTACAAGTTTGGATATGATAAAATCAAACAATTCAGTGATTTATACTTACAGTGCTGCCATGTTAACCTGGAGAACTACAGTTATAAATATGTCTGCAAAACAAATGTCAAAAGCTTAGCGTCCCATTATCTGTGAAAGAATGAACGAACCCTACATTCTCTAAATAACGAAATCAAATGGATGGATTTATGAATTGCGACCTGGAACTGCTATTCGGATCTTACAAACGGTGAATAACAACGTAGAGTGAGATTGGTAGCGTGAGATTGGAATTTATTTATAGGAAGTCTTGCGATGTGGGTTCATGAACCTACAGCAGGTTCATGCACATACCTAGGTTCATGCACATACCTAATGGCATGTGGGCTGCTAGCCTGCTACGTTAAGCCTATCCACATGTGGAATTTCGTACTGACAGTGAAAGTTAGTAGCATTATCTTTTGCTTCACAAGAAAAGTGAGTGATGGTAGTGAAACAAGTTTGTTGAAAGACTGTACATATAATGTGCAAAGGTTTTAGTGGTTTTCATCGGTAATAGAAAGATTGTGTTTCTTCAATATAGATGATTGATTTTGAAATGGATTATTATAATTTTGATGTTAAAATTTTTATCATTAAATAATATATATTTATATTAATATTTTTATATAATAAAAAAAAATTACATATCAAAAAATTGAAATTTAATATTAGAATAAGTTGAAAAATATTTTATAATTATCAAATATTTAATTTAATATATATAAATATTATATTAATATTTCTATCTAATCAAAAAAATTTACATATCAAAATTGAATTATAATATTATAAAAAGTTGAAAATTATTTTATAATTATCAAATATTTAATTTAATACATATATTTTAGAATTATTATAAAGTTAGAGAAAAATTATTTTATTTGAAGTATAAAATTTGTCATATCAATATTTCTAACTAATTAAAAGATTGAAACATAATATTGAAAAAGTTTAAAAATATATGAGGAGGATGATGATTAGCTTAGAATGAGACCAATTGATTTATGAGATCTTAAGAAGGTAAGAGATTACTTGGACCAAGTGTTTTTCATCTTCTACAGGCTTAGTGTCACAAAGCTTAGAGATTCTCTCATCCCATGGTGTTTTGGGAGTTGTCCAATGCCTAGTTTCACTATGTAACTTAAAATGAGAGAATGTAAAAAAACTAAAATGCTAAATTTGTAAATTCAAATTAAACATCAAAATGATAAATAGAAGGATTCAAGAAATTGTCGTCTGTGATTGAGGTATATCTCAAAGAAGTTTGATGAATCCCTCAACAAAACTCTTATTTGGAATTGTTGTAACAGTGATCTGATTACTCAACAGAAATGAGAACTACAACATTCATGTGCAACTCTAGTATAAGATTTATCTAATGAAATTGAAAAACTAACTCCCTTGATCTAATGTGACCTAAAACAAATCCCAAGGAACTCCAAACTTCACTAGGTTCCTTCCTATAATTAAGCAAAGTGTTTCATAACATTTAATACTACTATAAGTTGTAGGTGAGTTATGGAGTTCTAAACTGCATGTTGACCATCATGGCAACTTTCATGGGCTGCAAAGATTTAATGATTTCTACCACTGAATGGATGACACAATACTTCTGGATGATTATAAGGTGGTTACATGAGTCAAAGAGGCTTTAACATGAACTTAATGGTGTAACCATAGTTTTAGGATGAGTTTTTGTTCTTCTTTCAAATGCTTTGCATAGAGGTTGATTTTTCATCAAAATGTTTTTTAAACTTTATAACAAGTATTTAATTATTTTTTTTTTTTTTGGTAAAGTTGAAAAAATATTCCAAATTCTCTTGCAAGTTGAAACAAACTATTGTAATAATTTGCATTCTAAAACAACTCATTAAAAATAAACACTGTGATAAAAAACGCATTAAATGAAACTTGAAGAATAGATAAAAAGGAAATGAAAAATAACAACAGTAAATATGAAAACTCAAAGAAGCAATCTTATCTTTTTAATGATGGTAGGAGAAGAAACTTACAACTAAGTCCACGCTCCTAGTTGCACAATATATTTAATTTTAATAAAGACAACAATTTAACCTCCACACGGCAGTGCAACAAAGCAAAGAAAAGAGAAACCTCCACACGGCACCGCAGTTATAAATAAATAAAAAATAAACCAGCTTTACTGCCTTCATTTCACCCACTCCACTTCATAGGAAACCAGTACCAGACCCAGATTTGCAAGTATAACCACTGTTTTATGACTTTATGACTTGTCTGTAGAATCTAAAAGCTAGTACAAAAGAAAACTAAAATAAAGCACTGGGTCACTACCCATTGACTATAATTTAACAAAAGCTGAGTTCTTCTATTCATGAAAAACACCTGTGATAGTTGCATTCCTCTAGATCTCAAGGTCCTCGGGCTAACTAAAAGGCTTGGCCACAGGTGGACATCTGCTGCTCGCCGGTTCGTTGGACAATACTGCAAAGAATATGTTCGTTTGAAAAAGGAGATCCTCCTGTTCAGAGTTGGAATTTCAAAATCATGAAGCCCGTCAAATTTGACGGTTTCGAACACTGTAACCCCCGTTCTGCCCATTTTAACAAAGATAATTGACGGTTATACAGAATTTTGAACCGTATTTGACGGGCAAAGTCACTGGCCAATTTGCCGTCAAATTCCATCCCTGCGAGTCCTGTCCATGGAGCTGGTCGGCTAGGTCCCATCGCATTTCATTTCGAAGATAACAGAAGCTAGGGGTGATCTTTGTTGTACGTTCTCTTGGCATGGAGTACCTATGATTTCATCTCGTGGTTGTGGAACCAAATCCTCGCGAATAAGGTAATCCTGTGGCTACGGAAGCTCTTCCTTATTGTAAATTGGCCCAGTGTCGTAGCGCTCTATGAACTCGAGCTGAAGATGAGTGATATCAAATTGGTCCAGTGTCGTAGCGCTCTATGAACTCGAGCTGAAGATGAGTGATATCTTGCACATGGGCCTGTGAAGAGCACTGTCGAAGCGAATGCGGCATTGGAAGATGATCTTCCTCTACATAAGGGGACTCGGACTAGAATCCCAATGCACTGGATTCTGAGCTGGATTGGAAGAGGAAACCTGATATAGAATGGGATTGGTAGCCATGTAATTCGTTGGACTGGTGCGACGTGCTATAGAACTGTAATAGGCTGGCCCCCTTTTCGGTTTTCCTTTTACCCTAAGCATGATACTACCAGAGTTGAAGCATACCCAGGAGCCATAGGCCGAAGAAATGAGACCACCCCAGGCCCATTCGCTGAAAATAAAGGGTCAGATCGCCATTACACTGTATTGAATATTGCATCCTCAAATTGTTAATGCTCTGCGTCTTGGTAGCGGAGTGATGTCTCTGCATCCTCACACCATCTCCTTTTAACTCCCGTCGTTTCCAACCCCTAACCATCACATCCGCATTAAAAGACTCGCAGCATGAGACTGAGGCAGGTGGGTGGCGGCGGCTTGGCCAGTGGTGTCATGTTGTCCGTTTGATACCCAATCCGGGGTTAGCAGCAGATTTTTTTTTCCCGTATCTATTGTTGTATAAATCTGCCCAAACCGAAACAGAGAAACACAAAGATAGTCTCCGATTTCACTAATGTTGTATAAATCGTGTTTTTTCTTATTTGCTCTGCTTCTTATTCTTCTGTTGGACGCCCCCTATCGATGCACACATCCTACTGTTTCTCATGAACCATGTATAAGGCTATGAGCTCGGGTCTAAATTTGACTATTTTTTCTATTCACTAACCAGTTTGCTATATAGGTTTTAATGCTGTGACTATTGGTATATATAATTTCGGATTGTTTTGATATATATGTTAAAATATATTTTAATATATATACCACTTATCGCAACATATATATACTACCTACAGCAGCATTAAAACCTACACAATAAACTAGTTATTGATCACCCTATTTATATTACCCACTATCATCATGGTAACAAGGAAACATATATGTAAGGCGGTCGTCAAACACCTCCTTGAACAGCCCGGGTCTAAACTCGACTGCTTTTCCCAACTATTTATATCACCCACTATCATGGTAGCAAGGGAACATATATGTAGGGCGGTCGTCAAACACCTCCTTGGACGGCATATTAAAAGGTTTTTAATTTAGTAAAGGCAATGGTAGCAGGGGAACATATATGTAAGGCGGCCGTCAAACACATCCTTGGATTGCATATTAAAATACAGAGTAACTCCAAAGTAGAGCTTCTTAATTCAGTAAAGGGTTACTCCAAAGTAGAGTTTCTTAATTCAGTAAAGGCATGAAGGAGCCTGATAACAACCAGATCGATCAGGACTGGGCAATAATACTATACCTGCTGCTCCATCTCCCCTGTCCCTACCCGAAGCTGATCGTTTCACCTGGTATGATGACACTTTACTTTTTGTCAATTTGTTGTTGCAAGTATTCCAGGGCCATAGCATTGATTGCATCAAAAGTTTTAAACTTTATGGATTTAGCATCAAAGGTTACTTTTGAGAGCATTTCCAATACGTATATAAGAGAATCAAACTTTTCAAATTCTGGGTGGGAGTGAATATTTTTACATTCCAAGCAGGTTTTGGTCCAGTTCCAGAGGGTGAAGGCCTGAGAGCATTCTGATGTATCCGTTTCCTTTTTTATTTCGCGCCACGAAAATTGGGTTTCGCCT